>BDDC01000093.1:18316-72662 GCA_001662425.1 Chlamydomonas sphaeroides | reverse complement strand
GACCCTTGCAACTCGGGTCCGCTTGCCGTTCCTGTAATCGGCTCGCTTGTGTGTCCCCTTGACCGCTCCCCTACACTTGATCGCGCACGGCTCGCAGCTTGATACCTCAACAGCATGTAACCGCATTTCCTCTCCGCACGGCCGACGCGCCACTCCACCCGGGGCGCGCTGTGCCGTGTGTGGGGCTCTGTTATACTAAACACATGAACACACACACAGCGCTCGCAGCGCACTGCGGCTCTCTTCCCCACGTCACGTCGTGCCGCGTGCGTCAGTCCTCGGGAACCTTCTGGCCACCGTCTCACCACACCACGAGACATATCCTGCGGCTTCAGGCGGCTTGTTGAGGATAAGAATGAACGGGGCTGCACCTGACGGCTGCCGCGGGACCATGGCCATCCTCGGCACGCCTCACACCGGCAGCATCGTGCCGTACGTCCGAGCCAAACCCTGGTACTCCCATGTGCCAGCGGACCCCACCGCTCCGCTTTCCTCACCAGCGTTCCAGCCACCCCAGCCTCGGTGTCCTTGTTGCTGCGCCTCGCGGCTCGCGCCCAGCACGACGGCTCGTGCACGCGCCGACCAGCGCCGGCAGCAAGATGGACTGAAGTAAAGCACTAAAGCAAAGCCAGCAGACGGTCGCGTCACAACCTGAACCAGCAAGGGCCGGCTCGCCGCAACGCAGCATGGTGCAGCCCACCTCCCCACCGGTGCGCCCACATCCGGGCCCCCCGGCTCGTGCCTCCGCGGCTCCCCCGTGGTGCCGTGCCGTTACGGCGGCTTTGCCGGCTTGCGGCCGGCGAGCCAGCACGAGCGCCTGCAGCTCTTCAGCACTTGACACAGCGCCTTTCGCGACCAGCGGCGCTCCCAGCTCGTGCCGTGTGCGGCGCTCTGCTCCCCTCACAACTCCTCACACATCCTTGCCACTGCGGCTAGAGCGCGCCACCACGAGCGACCCGCGTGTCGGACACCAGCCCTGCGGCCCCACACATTCTGTCCCATTTAATCATGAACACACCGACCGACGCACCGCCACAGCTGCCGCGAAGCCCCTCTACGTGCAACCCAATCACGTGCAACCCCCTCACTGCGGCTTGAGCGCGACCATGAGCACGCCCGCCTCGTTCTTGCTGGACTTGCAGATGGCCACCGTCAGGCTCTTGAGCGCGTTACGCAGCTCGGGCGTTGGGGTGCGGCGCATGAAGTGCTTGGAGTACTCCTGCGAGGCCGGGCGGCGGCGGTGGCGGGGAGCGCGGCACGCGTCGGCGTTGCTGCAGCGCCCACTGCCACGACACGCACACAGCACACGGTAACGCGAGCCGCTATGGGCCAAGCGTGGCCGTGCTGCAGGACAGTGCTCCCGTGCAGCGGCCGTGGCAGCGGCCGCGCGTGAGTGCGGGCGTCGGGTCGAGCTCACGACAGCGCGTGCCGCTGCTGGCATCGAGCTCGCTGCCGCAACCCACGGCGATAGGGAGGCCCGTGCCAGCTGTCGCGGCCTTGGGACCGGGCCACCCCAGGCGACGAGCGCCCTCTGGGGCAACACGCCGCCTCGTCCTGCCGCCCCCCTCCGCCCACTGGCACCGACACCGACACGCAACGCGGCACCTGCAGCGCCGCGCCGGTACGCCGGCTGCGCTGCAGCCGGCACACACACACACACACACGCGCACAAAAGCTGAACACACACACGCGCATTATATGTGGGTTACTATGAACTCATACAACGACCGACGCACACATGGCGGCATGTGCGCACGTGTGTTCGCTCACCGCGAAGGGCATGGCGCCGCCCGGCTGCCGGCTGAGCAGCGCCGTCACCTCCTCCGCGGTCACGGGCTGGCCCGGGGTGCCGCCTGCGGGGGCACACGGGAGGGGCGCGCAGGGTTTGACACGCCGGGCTGCACATGCGGCTCGTGCTATGAGATGACAGCTAGGCAGTGGCCAGAGCCAGAGGTCAGGGGCTGACCGGGTGCACGCCGCCTGCACGCGGAGGCACGAAGGAGCGATACGCGAGGTGGGATGTGCCCTGGGAGTAACGAGCAAGTTGCAGGTTTGCGAGCGTCAGCCCGTGGCCCAAAGCTGCAAGAATGCGAGGTGGGAGGTCACGTAGAGGCACCGGCACCTGACAGCCGAAGCAAGAGCTCGCGGGCGGACGCGCAGGGTGAAGGGCGGCGTGTCTACCGCACACACACACACACACACACGCGAACACACACACACACACACACATGTGCGGTGCAAGGCGTTGCGCTGCGCGACGCGAGCAATTCGGCGGGCCGCGCCCCACCGTCGAGGCAACCTATACCCAGCCGGATGCTTGGGAAAGTAACGCCATGGAAAAACGCAACGCAGGTGTGCATGAAACACCATCACCCACAACAACGCCATCACATGACACACCCAGCCCTATCCACAAGCCACGCGTGTGTTCCAAGTGTCAAGTAAAACAGAGCCCCACACGCGGCACAGCACGCCCCGGGTAGAGTGGCGCGTCGGCCGTGCGCAGAGGGAATGCGGTCAGATGCGCCGGTGGTAATCCCACATCACACACCCAACCCTATCCACACGCAACGCATGTGTGCATGCAGTCAAAAACACAGCCCTGCGCTCACCTGCCGCCGCCTTGGGCTGGCTGCCACCGGTGCCAGCTGGCTTGGCGGCGGCGGCGGCGGCCCGGGCCGCCGGGGCCGCGGCCGCGGGCGGCGGCGTGGCCGTGCGTGGGACCTTGGCGCCCGCCTGCATGGGCCATGCACGGGGCGGGTCAGGCAAGGGGGGGGTGTCAGGCACGGGGTCAGGCAGCATGCACACGTACACCGTACACCGTACGCCAGGCCACCAGCTCTTTACTCCTACTGCCGCAGGGAGCCCCCTCCTGGCCTGCAGCGGAGCCCCACACACGCTTCCGTGCCCTCCCTCCACCACCACGCCACAGGGCACCCCCCTGACCTGCGGCCAAATCGAACCCCAAGGCGGCTGCAGGAGCGGCCCCAGGGCCCCTTCCACCCAGCGCACCTCCTGCGACGGCCGGACGCCGTCGTCGGCCTTGCGCTTGCGGCCGGCAGCAGCCGCCGCCGCCGTCGCCGCGTTGGAAGGCCCCGCCGGCGCGTTCACCGGCTGCGGCGGTGGCTGCGGCGGCCGCGGCGGCGCCACCAGCGTCTTCGGCGTCTCCTCCTGCAGGGTGCGTGGACGTAGTTGTTCGATTGGCGTTCGCTTGCATACCGTTGAGAGTTGGTGGGTAGGAAGTTCTAGGAATGGGTTGGAGCCTTGACCTAGGGCCCCGCCCACAGCAGCAGCAGCAGACGCAGGCCGACTCGGCGCTCGAGACGGCGGTGCCGAGAGCTCGACGGCGGCCGAGCGTGAGCACGCGCCGCCGTACATGTCGTGTACGACAGCACGCACGGCGTGACCATGTACGACGGTGTGCCGTACGCGTGCGAGTGCCGCACCTCGTCCAGGTCGTCGCCGTCCATGTCCTCGTCCTCGCCGTAGTCCTCCTCGTCCTCGCCCGCCGCTCCGTCGGCGGCGGCCGCCGCCGCCGCCGCCTTGGCGGCGGCCTCGTCCGCTTCCTTCTTCTGCGTCCCGCAGTGCGCAAGCCGGATTGTGCAAGGGCGCCTCAGATCATTCCGAAGCCCAGCACACACAACAGGCCACATCCCTCCCCGTCGCCCCGAAACCGGCAGCAAGCCCGCCGGGGGTCAGCTTTGGCGAGATCCGCTGCTCAGGCAAGTCAGCGGCACCACCAGATCATCTGGCCCCCATCAGGTTTACTGTTCGATACCTAACCGCACTCACATGGTGCCACACACCGCCAGCTACGCGCAGCTCCAGCATCGCATTGCGCTTCGCGGCAAGCCCCGACCGCGCCAACACACACACACACACGGGTGTCGTGTGTCGGGCATACTTTGATTATTACGAACACACGCGCGCTCACCCGCTTGGCCTCCTCCTCCTCCTCGTCGTCGTCGTCCGGGTCCCCCAGCTTGGCCAGCTTTCGCGCCTGCTCGTCCGCCTCCTCGCCCTCGTCCTCGTCCTCGCCCTCGATGCCCAGGCGCTTTCGCATGCCTGCGGGCCCGCGAATCCGCCGGCACAAGTAAAACCGTGACAACACCTATGATCGACATCATATGGTTCCAAAGGAGGTTAGCGCATGCCTGCGGGCCCGTGGGTCCGTCGGCGGTGCGCCAGGGCACGCCAGCGCGCGCCCATGGCGCTCGGTGGCCGCCCGCCGGATCGTACAGCCGGGCAAATGTACGGCATCCGTACGACAAATCCAACCGCCGCACCCGGGTCGTCCTCGTACTCCTCATCCGCGCCCTGGTCCTGGTCGTCGTCGTCGGGAGCAAACTCGTGCTCCCAGTCCTCCGCCTGCGGCCGCAGCGAGAGCAAGCGCAGGAGCACAGCTACAGAGCGGGAGTGGCTGCCAAGACTGGGGCCATTTCAATGGCAAGTAACAGAGCCCAGCGCCAAGCACCCAGCGCATGAGGCGGCGCGTGTTCCCATCCTGCTTTCGTACCCAACCTGGCACACGTGTTGCCGTACGACCCAACCGCCAGCCCCGGCGCACCTCCTCGGGCCGCTCCGGCCGCAGCGCGTCGTCGGCGCCGTCGTACAGGTCCTCGGGCACCTCATCGTCCGCCAGCCCGCCCTCGCCGTCCTCGCCGCCGCCGCCGCCGCCGCGCGCCCTGCCTGCGCGACAGCACGGTTCCCAGGCCGCAGGGTCCGCTGAGGAAGTGAGGATGCGCGCATTGCCATCCCCGGCCCAGCCCTCGCGCCCACAAGCCCACGCGTGGGCCGCGCGGCCGCGCGCCTCCTCCCCGACCACGCACCCTTCTTGGGCTTGCCGCGGCCCTTGGCGAAGCGCTTCTGCCCCTCCTCCTCCTCCTCCTCGCCGCCAAACAGGTCCGCCTGCTCGCGTGGGGAGGAACACACAGCGCATGAGGGGCTGATACATATGACATCCTATGATCATGGCGATTGATTCAACATACTAAAGTGTCGAGCTGCGTGGGAAGCGTTGCTCACATATCTCGAAGCTCGCCCTGGCCCGCGTGGCAACGTCCCGATCCCCGGCTCATGCAACCTCACGAAACCAAACTTCGATCAAGCTGTTTAAAATGTTGTGTCAACATGTGAACATCCCAATCCCCACTTCAAGCTCGTCCGCGTCCACGTAGCGCCTCAGCCCGCCAATCACCACTCACATCAAAACTCATGATACCTTGCATGAGCAATACGTGTGCATGAAACAAAGTACATGGATCTGCACACCTCGAGCTCGTCCTCGTCCACGTAGCGCTTGAGGCGGGTGCTAGTGCCCAGGTCGTCGGCGACCGCCGGCAGCAGCCGGCCCGCCGCCACCGCCTCCTGCCGGTCGCGCGCCTCCTCCTCCTGCAGGCCAGGCACGGCACGTCCGGGCTGGGCTGCGGCACGGCCCGCGGCGGCAGGCGGGGGGTTGCGCTCCTACGACGTACTTTGGTTTTACCGACCGACCGCTTGCAACAAGCAACTTGATACAGCCATCTTGATGAGGAGCGCAACCCTACGCAGGGGCCGCTGAGTGCGCTGGCCGAAGCCCGGCCGCGGTCCCCACAACGGCGCCACAACGGCTGGCAACAGGGGGCTGTGGTGCGTTGCTGTTGGTTGGCGGCGGCGGGGCGGGCGGCGCCTTCAGCTTTTCGGCGCAATGCACCGCCCGACACACTCTTTCCCTTGACACACGACGTCGATACATGTCGCTTTACCATGAGAGGTGTCGGGCGTCAGTGGAATGGCGGCAGCTTTCCGGCGCACGTGCTCACCTACACAGCGTGATTTCCACCAGCTCCCCTCCACACGGCCTCACCTGCCGCAGCTTCTCCAGGCGCTGGCTCTTGGGCACCATGCGGCTGGCGAGAAAGTCGAGCGGCGCCTCCTTGGCCGCCGCCTTGCCGCCGCGGCCGGGCGCGGGCTTGGGCGCCGGCGGCCGGATAGCGTCGACCAGGCCGCGCCTGCAGCAGGCGGGGCGCGACAGCGGCTCGTTGTTTTGCCACATGTCCGCCGGGCGCTGCACAACAAATAATCATCATTTAAATTAGAATAATATAATAATAAGAATGATGCAAGTGATAATTATAGTGATAATAATGATGGAAATGATAATAATAGTTATGATAATGATGATGATAATAATGTTGTTTACGCTGGGCCTTAGCCCAGCGTGTGTTCAGGGGGCGGGTGGGTGAGGAGGGCAAGCCCCCCTAAGACCCGCCACCGCGCGCTGCAGTACACAGTGCCGTATGCATTCATGTGGATTGGCTGGTGCGGGGGGCGGGGGCCGAGGCGCGGAGCGACAGCCGGCGCGGATGTGGAGTTGGGGTGGAGCGTGTTGGGCGCATCGCCACGTGAGGTATGCTGTGTGGTGTTGTCAAGGAAAGGCTTTGGACACTGCTGTCCCGTTGAGGAATGGGCCGGCATGTAAACCGGGAGCCCCGCCCACCTGTCGATGAGCCGCAGCTACACGGAATCGCGGCCACTCAACAGAACCCCCTCCATACGATTCCTCTCATGTTCAGTACTGCTATGGGAGTATGAAATGTAACGAGCCCAGCCGCTCCCGGCCTCATGAACCGCATGCCACAGACGACCGGCCGCACCTGTCGACGTGCGGCTTGAAATGGAACCACAGGTCGGCGGGGAAGGCCGTCACGCAGCCGTCAGGGCCTTTGAACAACACGTAGTGCAGCGGAGGGCCGTCGCTGCCGCCCGCCGCCGCGCCGCCGCCGGCCTCGGGCGCGCCCTGCGCAGGGGCGCATCAGCAGCGGTGGGGCAGGGGGCGTGGACGGGGGCGGCGGGGGGTGCCCAGCGTCAGCGGGTTCGTGCTGAAGCCGCGGCTGCCGCCCGGGTGCATAGGCCGGCGGGCGCGGCGAGGGATGGGACATTGGGGCGCATATGATGGGCAGAGAGGTATCGAGGACAGTGGAGGTTGGCGCGGTGCAAGGGTTGTACGGCGCCGAGGGTGGGCGGGGTTCGCGCACGCGCTGCGTCGCTGCTCCCCGTACGGTACAACACGGCGCGGCACTGCACGGTACGGCTGCCGTACCTTGTACACGGCGGCAGGAGGGCCGCCGGCGCCGACGGCCCGCTGCTCCAGCACCATGGGCACCTTGGCCCTGGGAGGCGGGCGCGAGAGCGCGGGGGGCGGCGGGGGCTGGGGTTAGCGGATCGCGGTGCCGCCCGAGCGCGGCGCAGGGTGGCGTGGCGGGCGTGCGGAGATGGGGACTCGGTTGCGGCCTGCCGGGCCCCCCCCTGCGGCGGCAGCCTAGCTGCCAAGCTGCCGCAGCCGCCCCCGTCCCGTGCACCAGGACAACCGGAATCCCGGGCAGCAACGCCCCCCGCCCCCCATCCGGGGCCTCCACACGGCCCGGCACGCGCTCCGCGCTGCGGCGCGCGGGCGGCCGCCGCGCGGCTCCATGGCGACCCCACCCGGACGGGCGCGCTTGTCTGTTACAGTGTATTAAGCAGAACAGAGCCCCACACGCGGCACAGCGCGCCCCGGGTGGAGTGGCGCTGTTGCAGCCAGGCAGCGGCCGCAGCTGTGGGAGCCAGGCGTGGAGGGCGCCCGAAAAGAGAGATAGAGCCGGGGTGGCCAGGTGGGCAGCGACCTTGGGGCCCCGGAGCTAGGGGCCCCAGGAAGGGCCTTGGCGGCAGCTCGGGCCCTGCAGGGCCCCACGGCGGCCGGGGCCCCACGGCGGCCGGGGCCCCACGGCGGCCGGGGCCCCACGGCGGCCGGGGCCCCACGGTGGCCGGGGGCGCGACGGCAGCGGCCCGTCGCGGCGCGCAGCAGCCGAGGGTCCGGTTGGGGCCCTTGTGTCAGCCAAGGCCCAACCCAAGCACACGCACGCATGGAGCACGACGCGAGGGCCGTCGCCCCCAGGGGGCGGTGGCCGGCCGGCCGGCGTGGCTGCCCGCCAGCTGTGAAGCGGCTGCGAGGCCCCAGCGGTGGCGGTACAGGGTAGCGCAAGCAGCGCTGCATCACCGCACGCGGGCGCGCTACGAAATCCGTGCCCCGCTCACTCATTGCCGGGCTGCGCCGGCGCCGGCGCCCGCAGGCGGCTGCCCGTGTCGCCCTTCTTGCGTGCGTCGCCGCTCGCGACCGGCGGCGGTACGTGCACCGCCCGCGGGTCCAGGGCGAGGTTGAAGGACGTGCCCGCCTCCCCGAACGGCGGGAGGCGCTGCGGGGCGGTGGCGATGGGGTCCCGGTTTGCGAGAGAGAGGTGGTCGCCGAGGACGGTTGCGGTTGCGAGCTAGCTCCTGAGGCAGCCAATTGAAGCGAGCATGGCTTACGTGCGAGAATTTCGCGAGCACGGTCCGGCGCTTCCGGTGAATCGGTCCTGGAGGCACGACGTCCAGCACCTGGATCGCAGCACACCGTGGTTGCAACAGATCGCTGGCGCAAACTAGCTTCCGACGCGTTGCGGGACGCTTTCGCGCCTTTGCTTGCCTGTCCGCGCGCCGCGAGCTCCGCCTGCTGCGCCATAGCTGCTGCCGTGCAGCAATTGATCAAGTTGATGATGGGCTCTAGTGCAGCTCTAGGTGCCGCTAGCTATGCCCTGCGCTGCAACTGGAACAAGATTCGTGGGATTGTGAAAGCCAAACCACGTAAATGACTAAGAACACATTAAGATATGGGCAGCAAAGGCGGTGAGCATACTTTTAAGCTTCAGCAAGGCGATATTTCAGGGGTTTGGGCCCGGGGGAGCCTCGCGTGCCCAAAACACGTCCCCTGCCGCCGATTCTGGCCGACGCCCAGACCAGCGCGTCGGCGCAACTGCACATTGGCCAACGGTGGTCACACGGCTAGCCTCTCAGCATCGCACCAGAACACATGCCATACACGCGCTGCAACGTGCAGCCCACCCGACCACCAGCAAGGCTGGCACGCCTCAATCCAGCCCTCGGCCCATCGCCCTCGTAAGCCGAACCCAGCTGCAAGCACCCAGCACCCCAGGGGTTGCTCGCAAGACCAACCCTGCTGCCACATGCAAGCGCTGCAGCAACGTCACGCGACGCGCTCCTGCTGCCCAACCCTGCTCACCACGGCCGCCCGTGATGTGCGGCACGGCCCGCCGCACCATATCTCCGTTCATAGCGCCCGTCCCAACATCACGGACCGTTGCCGGCGCCGCCGCGGCATGCACACCCCTGCTTGCCTGCGCCGCGCCAGGCCTCTGCGCCAGGCCTCCGCGCCGCGCCTGGCCATGTGCCGCGCCACGCCGCTGCTTATCCTCCCGCCTGTCTCGCGTGCGGCCCAGGTCCCAGTGCGCAGCCCTACCGCGCCGCCCTTACGGCCGCCCTTACGGCCGCCCTACCGCGCCACTCTTACCGCCGCCCGCAGCCGCTGTGCGACGTGGCCCCAACGCGACGCGGCCTGGTGCGCGCCATACCAGCAACAGCAGCAGCAGCAGCAGCAACAGCAGCAGCAGCAGGAAGCCCTGCCTGCCGGCTCCGCAGGCCGCCGCCGGCGCCGTGCTGCGCTGCGTGCCGGCTCGCATGGCCGCCGCGCCTGGCCCCGGGCCAAGCCCGGTCCTCTGTCCCGAGAAGCCGCAGAGACGCGCCAATGCTGACACGCGCCGCCGCTGACACGCGCCGAGTCGCTCACACGCGCCGCCGCTTGGGCGGTCGGCAGCCGTTGTAAGGGATGGGCGTAACATCCGCTAGGCTGGTGATGGTGAGTCCTGATGAGGCCAGGCTTGTCACGGCGTACTGCTTGTTGGATCCGGGGCCCTTGAGCCGTACGTCCACGCTGCCGTAACCCAGCGTGAGTGCGCGCTTGGCAAGCTCCTCGGCGGCCTTCTCGGCGGCGACGGGCTGTGACTTACGGGAGCCGCGGTAGCCCACGACCCCGGCCGAGGTGCGCGTCTTGATGGACCCGGCCTTGTCAGTTAGCGTGAGGATGATGTTGTTGAACGTGTTTTGGATGTGAATGATGCCTTCGAGCGAGGGTGCCTGGCCGATGCCGCGGCGATCCGAGACGATTCGCCGGAAGCCGGTGCTGTAGGTGGGTCCGGCGGACGCACCGGCGTCGGCGTCGGCAGCATCGGCAGCGTCGCCGCCGCCGCTGGTGCTCGGCTGGCTGTCCTCGGTACCAGGCCGTTGCGCACGAGACGGGGAGGCTTGCGAGGTTGAAGCGCGCTGCCGCTGCGCGTCGCTGCTGCTGCCGCCGGGCGCTGGCGAGGCAAGCGAGGGGGTGCTAGTTGAGAGCAGGCGGCAGGCGGCAGCGGCCGCCGCGCTGGGGCCCTGGGCAGCCGCCACGCAGCTGAGGCCAGCTCCTACACAGGTTGCCGGGCATGGGGGCAGATGATGGGTGAGCGCAGCCGCACATGTGAGGGGAAGGGCCGTGCCACTGTGGGACCGCTCGGCCTGGGATGGCCCCAGCGATGCCCGCGAACGGATGCACGCGTGCCGGTCAGGGGATGGCCCTACCTGAGGGGGTGCAGCGGCCTGCAGTGTACAGGATGCCTCCTAGGGCTGCGCCCAGCGCGCGAAGCAAGCCTGCAGGCTGCGCCATCGTCGCTGATGCCCGCTCGTTTGGGCGCGGGATAAGCAAAGGCTTTCGACAATGCCACTATGAACAGTAGTGTTTTTCTAGTGAGCGCACGCAGTATGTGTGCAGCTCATTGGGGCAAAACTTGGCACGATTGCACGCTTAATAGCGCAGACGTGCCCTGCAGCAGCATTACACCAAGCAATCAGCACACCGCACAGAGAGACCTGCATGAACGGAGAGCAGTAACCACTGCGTAACACTGCCAAATGTCACTACTCGACGTTGCCGACTCGGTTACTCTGAACCTGCGCCGAGCGCAGGAGGCAATAGCACGGGCAAGAGCCCTGTCCACGCAGCTGTCACTTCTCGCCGTGGCGGAATCGTCAGCCTTGTCGGGTGAAAACGAGGAGTCGCAGCCGGCCCCTTGGACAGAGGCATCAACATCCACAGCATCGGGCGCTGCCTGTGACTCGCGAGCCGTCTCCCTGGCGAACAGTTCTTGCGCGCACCCCGTCCGCTTCAGCTCCCCCGAGGATCCCAACATGCTGGAGCGGCGCGAGCCGCTGGCCGGAGAGTGCAGCCACCGGATATCAGGCTCGCATGAGGAGCTGCAAGGCACATGCGGCGCGCGGAGAGCGGACGAGGCAGAGCCAGGGCAGCCCAGCTCGTCAGCCTCGGGGCTATCGGAGGCGGCCGCCGACGAGTCGGTCGTCAGCACCCTCTCCGCACCCGTGCTCGCCGTCGCACAGCAGCTTGCGTCCCTGCAACGGAAACAGAACGAGACGCTGCAGCAGCTGCTGGTGCTTCGAATGCAGCAGCTCAAGTGAGAGAGGGGGCTGGAGGATTGGGCCGAGCTGGACTCAGTCCCGTTCGGCAGCGCTCACGCCGTGCTCGGGCTTGCGCGCTCCAAGCGCAACGGCAGCAGTATGGGGCTTGCCATGCCCGCTCTATCTTTGACGGGCCACGGCTCCAGACCTTGCAGCGCCCTCATCCCGTGCTGCTGCCATGCCTCTTCTCGACAGGCTGCGGCAACAGCAGCTAACGGCGCTGCAGGAGCTGCTAGCGTCAGAGATTGCCGTCATAGAGGGGACGCCCCTGCAGGCGCGTTGCTGGCGGGTGGCAGTCGGGGAAGCAGCCGGCGTCACACTCCTGTGATGGGGCGCGCGCGCGACTGCCAACATTTCTGCTGATACGGGGCTCACGGGGCTTCGGCCAACGCCGGCGCTTCACCACACCATGCACCGCGCTCCACCCTAACCCTGGGCCCAGATGGCAGCCACGGAGCAGGCAGTTGCTTAGTCCAGTCCGCGCCATTGCATGGTCACTGTGGCTGGCACTGTGGCTTGGGGCCAGCGCGCTCACCCCACCCTGCACTGCATTCCTCCTAACCCACCCCGACCCCAGGTGGCGGCCGTGGAGCAGGCGGTGGGGCTGCTGTCGCAGTCCCTGCGCGACATGAAGGCCGCCTCGCGCGCCATGCTGCTCAGCCGGCCCGAGGACGTGCAGGCCATCTCCGCGGCGGTGTCGGCCACCGACACGCGCGCAGACGAGGTGTCGCGCATGGCCAGGTGCGCTGTGGGGTGGCGGCGCTCTTGGGCTGTCTTCTCACCAAATCTACGCATGCGCAGCTACGGCCTGAGCTCCGTGCGCTTTGGCTCGGCCGATGTGGGGCGCGGGCTCAAGGCTCGGCTCTGACCCTCGCACCCTCCGCTTCGGCAACTACGACGCGCAAGCCGCTGGACGTCACTGCCAGCCATGCTACACATGCTGACAGCGCCATGCGAGCCCCTCACTAGTATTGCGTCATCATGCATCGCCATTCCCCTCTCCAACGGACCTCCAGGCAGTTGCTGGGCGTGCTGCGCGCTTTCCCGCGGCGCGGCGCCTTCGCCGCCGATGAGGTGGCGGGCGCTAGCGCCGCCGCCATTGCCGCGCTGCCCTCGCTGCCGTGCGCGCCCGACAGCCCCCTGCTGGCGGGCGGCGGCGACGTGTGCTGCATCTGCCTGGCCGCCTTTGCGGCGGGCGACGCGCTCAAGGGCATCCCAGCCTGCAGCCACCTGCATCACGCAGCCTGCCTGGACGAGTGGCTCCGCATCAAGGCCACCTGTCCCATGTGCAAGGCGGCCTTGTAGCGGCCGCTGGGGCGAGCCCCGCGCTGTGCTGGCCCCGGCTCGCGGAGGCGGGCTGCGGTGCCGGGCAAGGCGAGGGCTGGGCGCCTGGGCGCCTTTACTGAGCCTGCAGCGGAGCGGGTGCCGGCTGCTGCCGCCCCCTGCCATGGCGGGCACGTGCCGTAAGTGCAAGGCGGTCGTATGCAGCAAGCGCGGAGGCGGGGCCCGGCAACGTACGGCGTCCGACGGCCAAGCTCGGCGGGGTGCCGCTGCGTGTCAGCTCGGCCGTGTGGCTGCTGCGATGGCCTCAGGTCGTCATGTTCCAACGTCGTGTAGCAACGTCGTGTTGCTGTGTACCGGTAGTGCTGTGGGTCGATCAGGGTTGTAGCGTTTAACGCATGTCCCCTATTAAGGGCAGTGCGACTGTGTGTGGCGGGCAAATAGCGCAGCAAGCACGCGGGGTCGTGCGCCGAGGATGCTGCCATCGGTGCGCATCTGCACTGTCGTCGAGTAGTTAAGTAGCCGCAGAGAGTGCGGGTGCGGTGCACAGCTTAGGTGCTAGGTACTCCCTGGTCATGCAACTGGTAGGCCAGGGGCCAGGCCCGTTTGCGGACAGTTCGGTGCAGGGCTCGATGGGGGCTGTTGCATGTTGGAGCGGCACCCAGCGGAGGCGCTTGGCAGCTGTTTGAGCTGTTAGCTGTCATGCAGTCAGACACAGTTGTGTGTCGTATCAATTGCTTGCATGCGGGCCGCATCTGGATTACCAGTCTAACTCTCTCTCATGGTACGTCACAGGGCAACGTCCCGGCCGCAATGCGCTCGACGGCCCATGTACAAGTATCACGCACCGGCAACCCGCGTCCTCCGCTCCTCGCCCCTCCCACACACGCATCGCACCCGCGCACGCCTACCACCCCGCACTTGCCGCCCGTCCCCACTATGCCCCTTGCTCCTCGCATCTGCTGCCGCAAGCGCTTAGAACGCACACGCCTCGGCCCGCCTTGCTACCATGCACTGCACGTCACGCCCTATTAGCCCTCGCCCACATTCATCAGGCACGCCGCGCAGCGCTCTAGCGCGGCCACCAGAGCGCTCGCGCCTGGCGCAGTCCCTGGAGCCCCCAGTCCCGCCACGCCGCACGCAGCTGCGCGCAGCCCTTCGCCGCCCCGGCCTGGCAGGCGCCATCGCGGCGCCCGCTCACCGCGTGCCCTTCTCGCTGCCGCCCGGGAAGGGGTCCAGCGCGTGCTCGTCCTTGCCAAGGTACCACTGCACCACGGCCCGCATGCGCTCGTGCTTGTCGGGGTGGTAGTTGATGTGCACCGTGACGGGCAGGGGAGGGCGCTGCAGGGGGGAACGCAGGGGAGGGGAGGGAAGCAGCAAGCGGGGCAGGGCAGGGCAGTTAGGGGCGAGCGCAAGGAAGACGGAGTGAGGGTGCTTGAGGGGAGGGGCGAGAGCGGGGAGTGCGGGCAGGGCGTGCGATAGCATGAGCTCAGGCGGCGGGACATTCGCGTGTCGAGGCGGCACCGGCTGTTCAGCTTATATGTTCAGCTTATGTGCGTGTCGAGGCGGCACCAGTACGGGCAGCGACTGGCGCAAGGGGAGCATAGCAGCGCCAGTCGTGGAGCGCCGGCACAGGGGCCAAGGAGCACTGCGGGACTCAAGCGAGAGCAGGCACTGGACAAAGGTGCTGGCCCCAGTGGGCAGCACGCAAGACAGCAGGCATGGTCGGCAGGGGTATCGGATCGCCCAGCCGTGAGGGCCAGCGGCTTGACTGACCTGCGCAGCGGGGCGGTGACGAATGTCCTTGAACAGGCGCTTGGAGTTCATGAACTTGTCAATCTCCATGACGCGGACCGTCACCTGCATATGACAGGCAAGAGGTACGGGACGGGCGGCGGCATGGTTGGCCCCACCATCACATTTGCTGGTACGGCCGGCGGCATGGTTGGCCCCACGAGCACATACTGCTTTCCCTTTCGGGTGCACGCAAGACACAGTAGCTGGGGGCAGGGAGCAAATGCATGGCTGACTTGCAGGCTTGCGCGGAGGAATCTTTCGCCATGCGGGTTGTGTCGGGGCGCTCGCACGCAGGCGAGCGTCGCGCTGCTGCCGTACCTGCGGGCTCTTGTACGCGCCGTGTGAGAGGAAGAAGATCTCCTCGTTGTAGGCCGTCTGGTCCCAGTACTTCTCCTGTGGCATGTGGGTCGGGGCGGGCACGACGCTCAGCCGCTGACCAAGGGCGCCCCGCCGGCACAGCTTTGTCCCTGCCCTGGCGCCCTCCAGCTCGTTTCAGCCAGGCGCCGCAGCACCTGGCTCAGGCGCTTCGCCAGGCGCGACATGAGCTCCAGCGTGCGGTTGTTGGACTTGAGGTAAAACAGGCCCGAGTTGAGGTTAAAGTGCTTGTAGTACTGAGCGTAGCGGCCCCAGCCCATTGACGGGTCGTCAAAGCCCTCGATCGAGCCGTACGCAGTGTGCTCGTCGAAGCCGTCCGTCATGCCCTCCACGTCCGAGTCGCGGTACAGGTGGTCAAAGGGGTTCTGGAAGATCGCAATGTCCACGTCGGACAGCAGCACGGACCAGCCCAGCTCGATGAACTGCTTGAGGATACCGAACTTCATGGCCGACACGGCGTGGTTGTCGCCGGTGCCAGCCTGAGCCGCGGCGATGGTGAGGTTCATGAGGAACACGTTCACGCCGTTCTTCCTGCACCAGTCCACCGTCTCGCCGTCCAGCGCCAGCACCATGTGGTTGGTCACCTTGGCGCGCTTAAAGCCCTGGGTGAAGGTGTCTAGCATGCCGTCCCACATGGTGTTCTTGTTGGCAACCGCCAGCAGCAGCTCCCGCGAGGGCGCAATCTGGCGCAGGTACGCCTCTAGCTCGCTGCGCGGCGGCGCTTCCTGAACGGCAGCCACGCCTGCCTCGCCAGCGGCGGCGTGGCGGCCCAGGCCGTCCATGTGCATGCGGTGCGCGAGCTGGCTGACCAGCTGGCGCGGCTTGGGGATTAGCGCGCGCTTCTGCACATACACGCGCTCCGAGATGACGATGCCCAGGCACAGGCCAATGGCGAAGAAAGACACGAGGGCTGCGGGGGCAGTGGGCGGGGGGTGGCGGCAGGCGCGGTGAGGTGCGGAAACGTGGGCGTAAGGAGACGAGAAGCGGGCGGCAGTGCCACCTCTAAGTGGGCGGCGTAAAGCTCACAAGGGCTTAGGGCAGCGGCAGCAGCAGCAGCTGTTGCTGTCTGATCGGGCGCTGCGGTGCAGTGTGCGCGCGGCTGGGCTGAACTTGTTGCCACCGAGCCCAACTAAGCCGGTGCGGCTGGCGTGCGGAGGTGCCTGCACCCGGGTGGAAGGGTGTTGCGCGACCGCACACGCGTGAGCCGGCCCCAGAACTCCTAACGCCACGATTGTCGCGGAGTCACAGCGGTCGTCCGTGTCCCTCCAACTTGTTGCTGCTGATCGCATGGCGCTGGGAAACTCACGACTCGACGACCCGGGGACGGCACACCAACCTGTGTATCGCGTCTTAGCTTCCACAATTTTCGACTTTCCCGTCGAGTCCTCGTCGCGTCCGCCCATGGCGATGCTTGCGCCCGGGCGCTGCGCAAAACAAGGATGCGGCCGCAACGAGTCACTTCAGCGCAACAACAGCAGCCGCAAAGACCGGAAAGGACTGCGAGCTGTCCTGTCTTCACCTGCTACAGTCGCTCCAAGCACGCAGCTGCGAAAAGAGGCAGCAACGTGGTCTGCACGTGCTCCGCGAACACTAAGGCTGATCACAGCGATAGGGCGGCGACTACGACCAAGCGGCCGAGGGTGCAGTTGCCGATCGAGGCTCGGTGCAAGCAGAATGTCACAATGTCGCACGGAAAACTTGTGTGTGACCTGAGCAAACGTAGAGCAGAACAGCATAGCTCGGAGTGTTGGCGACAGCGGTGTACGGGCACGCCAAACCCACTGGCCCCCGACGGTCCCCGGCGACCAGCCTCGCCGCCACGACGCCGGTCGAGAGGAGGATTTACCTCAACATTCAGGTTCTACGTTGCTGAGACCTTCACGTCATACGACCTGTGCTTTCTCGGCAAGTGTGTCCCTCCAAGTAATGCCCGTACAGCTCCTGTCCTGGCTAGCGTCGATCGGATTGTAGGTACAGGTTCATGACTTCGTCTGTTCTTTTAGCGTCGGGCTGTCGGGCCGAGGTAGGCTGACGTCCGTGTAGCCTGCAGTGCGATGGCTTAGGTTGTGCCCGCGCCAAGTATGACTTGCAGGGGCCTGCGCGCCTCGGCCGGCGGCCGGCTTGAGGCCGTGTGCCCGTCGCGACGTCCTCCACTTATCACTCTTTGCTGGGGCGGCTGGAGCGGCTGTCGAATCATGTCGTGTGTTCAACTTCATCGAGCCGAGGTGAAGTACTTCCATCATGTCGTGTGTTTGCCGGAT
The DNA here is from genome assembly GCA_001662425.1 of Chlamydomonas sphaeroides. Lineage (NCBI taxonomy): Eukaryota > Viridiplantae > Chlorophyta > Chlorophyceae > Chlamydomonadales > Chlamydomonadaceae > Chlamydomonas > Chlamydomonas sphaeroides. Next base: position 55,593 of record BDDC01000093.1, on the reverse strand, counting down.
TCGTGTAACGGGGCCACGTGCCAGGCGTGAGGATGTTCGTGTGTTGCTGGTGTGCCGTACAATCGGCTTGAGAAAGGGCGCTGCCTGTGCGGAGGCAGGCAGCGAATGGGCCGCCTTTCCAACACATACTGTAATGTAGAGCGTGCCTACTAGGCCCATCATCCACGGCTGGAGCTCAGCGTGCCAGTAGTTCGCCCACATCAGGGGAGGCCCAAAACGCGAAGAGGGAACCGCTACCCCCAGGCCAACACCTGGACCCGTTGGCAGCAGCTGGTTTGTGTTACGAGCTCCGCAAATCGTGTCAGGGCGACCTTTGCACCTGACGGCCGGTGGAAGGGACGCGTGCGAGGTTGGAATGGGGTTGCAATGGGCGCAGCCCGCGCCCTACCATGCATCGTGTTTTGGTGAGACCGTGGCGGCAGCCGCAGAGTGCGTGCAGCATTAGGAACCTTGCTTGGTGTCAAGGGCGACGGAGGGCCGGCCAGGAGGCCCCTCCTGGGGCCGGCTGGAGTTACGTAGGCAGAGGCTGCTGTTGACAGGAAGCTGTTTAGCCGCCGCGGGCGCGGTTGCGGCAGCTGGGACCAGGGACACAGGATGCGGGATGCTGTACGATGGGGTGAGGAGGCCTTCACGTACAGCGACACTGAGTGGTGTGGCACCCAGGGAGCCCAAGCGCAACGGAGCCTGGAGCTTGGGCTGGCCCCTGGCCGCAGCCAGGTCCGGAACGGACTCGGTATGCATTCTGTCGCGTTACACGGGCGCCGACGGCCTGCCGCTTGCAACCTACAGCCGCACTAGCCTGCGCCATGCGCACTGGCCTGTTGACTTGAGAACCAGCGTAGCGATTCCCCGAGACAACCGCCAGCATAGGCAGCCATGCGCACTAGCCTGGCCCCTCCTGTACCGGTCAACCTGGCCATCTGCAGCAGTAGGACGCCCTGTTCGCGCGACCCAGCCCCTGTTCACGCAACCAAGCCAGGGTCATGCCACGCCCTCGCATGCAACGCCACAGCCACTGCTTGCAGCCAGCTGGGGTCCCCTGTCGTAAGCCATGCCAACGGCCAACCGCCAATTGCCAACCGTCATCGCACGCTGCGTCCGCCCGCCTGCAGTGCAGAGCTAACCGTCAATGGTGCGCTAACCGCTACTTGTCACACGCTGCAGTAGAAAGGTGTATCAAGAGGGTTGGTTGTGAGAGGCCCGCCATTGCAGGGCGTCAAAGAGGAAGAGGCAAATCAATCGACAACAGCAGCAAAGCTAGGGCCACCCGCGGCCCGGGGTGGGCAGGGGATGCGCGTCGTGCCTCAAGGCGCGCCATGTGAGATACGACGCCCACCACGCGCCGGCCTTGAGTACGACGCAGTACGACAGCGCGTACGACAGTGCGACAGCGGGCGCCTCAATGGATCCTGCATGCTAGCGCGTCCCTAGAATGGCAATCCCGGGTCCAGCAAACACCGTGCCGCGAACGCCCTAAGATGCAGCTAAACACATGCTCATGCCAACCTGGCTGCCGGCACCAAACGACACCAGCAGTTGCCTCCTACACGACACCACCCCACACGGCTGGACCACGCACGCGCCGCTGCGGGGCCCTGACATGGCCCTGCCGGGCGCACGGAACCAACCAACCTACCAATCAAACAACCAACGGATGCGCCCGAGACAAACCCAGTTCAGATGCGCAGCGCGCGGCCAGCCCTTTTTCCAGCGCCAAAGACCACGCCAGCGCTTCACGGCCGGCCAGCTCACGACCCACATGCCGGGCAGTCGTGGCGCGCTGCCCGGACCAACGCACAGCAGGGGGCTCTCACCCTCTCTCTCTGTTAGTAGAGCCCCGGCTGGTGCGGCCCTTGTGGCCCCGGCGTAGCGCCTAGCATGCCGCCGTCGGCAGCGCCCGAGCCGCACACGTCCGACCCAAACAGCTCCAGCAGCTGATCATCCTCTAGGGTGCCGCACACATCCCAGAGGTTCTCAATGATGCAGTCGGCGCCGCCGAACGACACCCGCCGGGCCGGGGTGGCGGCGGCGGCGGCGGCGGTGGCGACGGGCGCCGCCGCTGGCGGCGCGTTCCAGGCGGCGCCGGTGCCGGGCGGCGCAGACGCGGGCGAGGGCTGGAACCAGGGGCACGGCTGCGGCGGGGCCTGGCCGGCGGCCGGCGGCGGGGCGCAGGCACGGGCTTCGGGGGAGGCGAAGGCCATGCCTGGAGGGCGCGTGTCCTCGTACTGGGCCCAGGGGTCCTCTGACAGCAGGCCCATCGCCGCCGCGCGGCTGCCGGTGCGGCTAAGCGGCGCCGCCGCCGGGCTGGAGCCGCCGTCGAGCGCCGCCGCCGAGCCGACGGACACGGCCCGGCCCGACATACGGAGCATGTGGGACGGGGACGGCGACGGTGGCGGCGCCATGAACGACAGCGGCAGCGCTGGCGGCGGCTGCTCGATAGCTGCGGCCGCGGCGGCGGCAACAGACGGCGGCGGCGGCGGCGCCTCCAACGCGTCGAGCGCCGCCGACTGCGGCGCGCGCTGCAGGTGCGACGGAGCCGACGTGTGCCGCCGCCGGGCCATGTACGGCATGTACGGATGCGGGTGCGGGTACGGCATCCCACGTGGGTGCGGGGCGGGTGGCGGGAGCCGGACCGGCGAGCCAGCGGCGGCGGCGGCTGGCGGCTGCTGCCCCGGCGGCAGCGGCGGCGGGTAGGGGTACGGATACCAGCCGCGGGGTGAGTGGGGGTGCGGGTGGGGGTACGGCATGTATCGTACACGCACGCCCGGTGGCGGCGATGGGTAGCCGTACGGCGGCGGCGGTCCACGCCAGCCTGGCGGCGGGATCGGCGGCGCTGCCGCCGCGTCGTGATGGGCCCAGGTTGCAGCCGAGGTGGCGCTAGTGCCGTCGAGGACAGAGCCTGTCGGCCTAGCGGCGCCGTCAGCTCCGGTCGGCGAGTCGGTCTGCGCCGCCGAGCCGACGTCGACTTCAGTGTCGCCGTCGCCGACGCTTAAAGACGGGTGCTGCGGCAGCGCGCCGCGCGTCGCCGACGCCGACGCCAGGCTGAGCTGCCCGAACGGCATCTGCAGCGGCGGCAGCTGCGGCGCCGGGCCGGGGGCCATGCCGCCGGCCTGCGGCGCAGCGCCCGGCGGCGGCGGCGGGCCTGGCCTTGGAGCGTTCTTGCTAGGCGCGAAGCCCGTCGTCACCGGCGGCGGCCCGGCGCGGCCCTTGACGGGCGACGCCGCCGGTGAGATGCCAGGCGGCAGCTGCCCCGGCGGCGGCGGTGGCCGGACCGCCAGGCCGCTGGCGGCGCCGCCGAAGGGTCCAGGATGCGGCCGCGGCGCCGCCAGCGCCGGGTACGGCATGTGCGGATGCTGCGGTAAAATTCCGGGAGCGGCCGGCGGCGGCGGCCCAGGCAGCGCCGCCGGCAACGACAGCTGGCGGCTCGGCGCCATGGCCCAGCTGCCGCGGCCCGCCGGCCCGGTGGCGGCGGCGCCGCCGACGTCGGCACGCGCAGGCGACGCCAGCGGCGGTGGGCACTCGAGCGCCACGGGGCCAGATGCGTAGCGTCCCGGCGCCAGCAGGCCGCCGCCGCCGCCGCCGGGCAGGTGGTGGTGGTGGTGGCGTGGCGAGTGCTGCGCGCCGTGCTGGCCCCAGGCGGCGGCGCCGTAGCGCCAGTCGTTGGCAGCCGCCGCCGCCGACGTTGGGCTGACGTTGCCGCCGCCATGGGCCGGGCTGGCGGCGCCGCCGCCGCCGGGCAGCTGCAGGCCAAGCTGCGCCGCCAGGGCGCTGACAGCGGACGCCGAGTTGCCGACGCTGCTTAGCGCGACCGACGACATCTGGTGGCTGCCGTACGCGGCGCCGCTGCCGCCGCCGCTGCCGCCGCCGCTGCCGCCGGAGCCGCCGGCCGTGCGCATCGTCGAAGTCGAGTCGTGGGGGATGGCGTCGGCGGCGCCGCCGCCGCCGGCTGTCGCGGACTGCCGGGTCTCGCATGCGGCGCGCTGCGGCGGCGGCTCGGCGCCGGGCAGGCTGATCGCGAACGGAGTCCACGGCGGCGGCGCCGCCGCCGCCGAGGCCGGCGACGGCGCCGCCGCGGCCCTGGCGACGCCGGCAGATACCGATTCGGTCTGCTCCAGCATGCACGAGCCGCTGTGGAGGAGGCCTAGGCCTTCGAAGCATACCTCACCGTGCCCGGCGGCGGCGGCGGCGGGGCCACCAGGCATCGACGCCGCCACCGCCGCGGCCGTCGACGCCGCGCCCGGTGCCGCAAACGCGCCGGCAAAGCGGCCGCCGCCAACGGAGGGGGCCGCGGGGCGCGGCCCATCGGCACGGGGCGCGCGGGCGCATGGCAGCATGGGGTGGCCGGCGGCGGCGCCGCCGGCCGCCGCCTCGGCGGCGGCGGGGTGCGGGGAGAGCGGGCTCAGTCGGCCTTCAAGCAGCTGCTGCGATGAGGACGCGCATGAGGGCGTGCCGTCGCCGCCGCCGCTGCCGCATGCTAAGGCCGGCGGGCCGCCGGCGGGCTCGCACGCCGCCGTCGCCGGCGGCGCCGCCAGCGGCGGCGCGCGCAGGGCCGGCGGCGCGGCCTTGCACGGCGAGTTGGCGGGCGAGTGCGAGTGTGAGTGCGTCGCAAGGCCCAGCGGCGCCGTGCAGGGGCCTGAGGCGCCGGCGGCGGCCGCCGCCAGCGGCCGGAGGCTGGGCTCCCTCGACTTGGACAGCGCGGCGTCGGCGGCAGCACCACCACCCTCGACGCGGGTCGCGGCTGCGTCGGCGCCGGGGCCGGCGCCGGGAACGGCCGGAGACACGCAGCGCGCGGGCATCGTCGCCGGCTCGGGGCTGGCAGCCTTGCTCGGCTGCGTCGCGGGCTGCTCGGCGGCGGTGGCAGCGGCGGCGGCGGCGGTGGCCGCCACCGCTTTGTCCGCCGGCGACGCCGCCGGCCGGACCGTGACCGTGACGAGCCCGTCGGTGGGTCCAGCGTCTAGCGACTCCGGCTTCACATGCTGCGGCGACGCGTGCTGCGGCTGCCGCGCCGCGGCTTGCTGAAGCTGCTGTCGGGAGCGCGCGCGCGCCGGGACCTGGCGGGGCCGCGGCGGCGGCCGCTGCGCTCGCTTGCGCTTGGACCCCGACGCGCACCAGTCCTCATCCGAGGAGGCGTCATCCTCCTCCTCCTCCTCCTCCTCGGTTTCCTCGTCCTCGCTGCTACCAGAGCCCGAGCCGGAGCCGGTGCCGGTGCCCGAGCCGGAGCCCGGCGCGCTGACCTCGCCGCCGCCGCTGACGCTACCGCTGACGCCGCGTCCTGTGCCTCGGGCCGCCGGCCGTGGCGACGGCGACGCTGACGGCGGCGGCTTGGCGCGGGCGGCCTTGGGCTCAGCGGCCTCCTCGGCGTCAGCCGCATCGGCCGCGGCCTCGTCCGTTAGGTCAGCGATCGCCTGCGCAGGAGGCCGATGGGGCGTCAGGGAGCTTTGGCGAAGGGCCCAGGCAGGCAGGAGGCAAGCGGCCGCGGCCGCCTGCTGTTGCGGCGGGCAGCCCAGAAACCCTAGCAGCTGTTTGGCCGCCAACAAGCAAGCCGCCGTGGGGACGGCCGCGGTGGCTGTTCTCACCCGCCGCTTGCGTGCGCGGTAATCGCGGAAGTAGTGTTTCACGGCGTTGATGTCGCGGAGCCCCTTTGCGTGGTTGCGAACCATGGTGTAGGTGGGGACGCCATCCGGAAACACGGCCGCAGCGTCCTCCTTAAGCCACCTGTGGGGATGGGGATGGATGCAGGGCAGGTGGTGAAATGCCAGGCGCGGCTGCCATCGATGTCCCCGGGAAGTGCCGAGTGCACGGGTGGCAGGCTGGGTTTCGGTCCACGTCACGATGTCCGACATGCCAGCATGAGCGAACAGGACTAGACGTGTGTGTGGTTCGTAAGGTTACGCCATGACGCCAAGTAACGTCAGGGTAAGATGATTCTGCCATTCGCTGTGTCTCTGTGCTGAAGGCCGTGTTTTTGCAGCGTACGTTGGCCGCGGCACGGGATTACCCCGACCAGCCCCAAGATGCCTGCGGTGTCCCCCCTCCTCCAGACTCCGCACCGCCGCAGGTCTTCTGCTTTGGGCCGCTCTCCGTGCTGGTCAAGCCATGACCTCCACCACTGGTTGAAATCCGCCCAGTATCCGTTGCCGCGTCTGCGCACGTCGCGAATCGATGTAATGCATCAACGTGTGCTTGGAGATGAGGTTGCGACAGGCCCAGCTTTACAACGGCGCCGTTGCGGCATGGTACCCGCGCAGCACCTACCGCTGCTTTTCACCGCCTGCCATCGCCAGCCAATAAACAGTAGGCTGATACACGTTTCACTGCTAGCGGGGCGAGCTAGGGCGCGGTTGAGTTGCTGCGAAGCTGCTCGGTGTGACAGGATTCATTTCTTGTTTGATCACAGGATGCTATGAGTAGATCAACATGTACTAAGGAAGAGTATTCGTGTATGCAGGCAAGTGTTGGGTGGGCTGGTGTTTGTCACTGCGCAGTTCGGGCATCCGTGAAGACGCTGCTTCCTCGTAGCGCCATGGTGTCCACGGGCGACGTCGCCCGACTCCCCCGCAACACAAGTTACAAATGCTATGTATAAGCAGCGACGTCTGCGTGTACGCTCGCGTCACGGGGCTGCCAACCGCGAGCGCTCGACAAAAGGAGCGGGCTGCTCTGGCAGCACGGCAGCCGGCCGAGGAAATAGCCCCGCCCAGTATCGGCAGGAAGCGGCATCGGTTGAGCGGGGTCAGGCTTGTGATTTGGAGCGTTACGAGTAGTCACCGGCACCTCCGGCACACGCCGGCACCTGCTGGCCGGCACTGCCCCCACGACTTCAACCTGCCGACTGTGCACGGAAAGTCGCACGCGCCGTTACACTGCAGCGTGCTGCGTGCGTAAGGTGTTTGACGATGGCTGGCCATCCTTGACAGGACACCGGTACCGGTTTCTTGTGTAGGGCTTGTGTGCCTCGTGGAGCCCTCGCCCAGCCCAGGGGAGGCCCAGGCGGGCCAACAGCCACTATACGTGAGCAGGCCCCTGCCAAGCATGACGGCTGCCGTTCCTTCACGCTACCGCCCCATAGTAGCAGCGGTGCTGATAGCAGCAGAGCCTGCTGCGGCACGCACGGTGTAAGAAAAAGTAAATGAGTAACACGCACGCGGCACGTCCGATGAATGTACCCCAAAGAAAGCGAAAGCACGTGAAGGCAGCACGGTACCCCAAGCGCAGCACCGTTGCCTAGTGGTGCGGTCGTGCAGTGTGCTCGATCTTACTCGTGTCATAGCAAGGGGGCGTGCGATGATAGGTCTTGTATGGGAACCGCTCCACCACCCCAGGGGGCGGGGGCGTGATGGCCCCCCTGAACCGCACTTGCAGCACACGAGGGCACCGGCTGCGGCTGGGCGCCGGCTCCAATGCGGAGGCGCGCAGGCCGCGGCGCTGTGGCGGGGAACCGGGAACCCAGTTGGTTGGTCGGAGCAGGAGGGACTATCCCGGGTCAGAGAGCGCGGTCAAGGGATGGAGGCGGCCTCGCGCGGAGCGCCGCCTGCCTTGCCGCCCTGTGCCCTGTGCTTGGGCATTGCACGCACGGTAGGGCAGACCAGCGACCTCATGGAAGCTCTAGGCTATAACGACGTGCGTAGCCGGTCTGAAGGAGGCGTCGTGGGGCGCGGATCCTGGTGTTCATCGTAGCGTACTAGTCCTTATTTGATGGAGTCCACATACCCCGATACAATCAGAGGGGCCGAGCCATAGGCGAGGCCCACCTATACGACACCCATAGGTGCACACAGGACCTTAACCCTGGCACCGAGGCCATAAGCGGGGAAAACCCCAGGGGTAAGCCCATAGGGCCTGTAAGGCGTGTCATTACAATCCTTGCGGCGTCGCCGCTCGCCGGGCTGCTGACTGACTGTTTGCGTCTGGTCAGGGTGGCCTCTTTTTGAGGGCAAGCCATGCACCCATGCGCAGCTGGGGAAACTTGGGGCGTGCTTTGATATGGAAGGGCTCGCCTGCGAACTGTGACAACCTCGGCTCCCATCCATCACCCAGCCGCATGTCCCAGCGCCCTTGACTCGCACCATCGGCTCACACCTTAATTACAAGCTTGAACAAAGTCAAAGGAGGAATATCTGTAACCTGCGTAAACGTGAATTCATCCACCTTTGGCTTACACCAGGCGAGTACGAGGCTACGAGCAACCCACTCAGGGTTACGTTTCTCCCAAGGCGGAGAGTCAAACCTCCACGTGTGAAGACTCATGCTGCCCACGCTAGGTGCTGCTCTCAGCAATGGAGGCAGGGATAGCCTGGCCAGGGTGGCAGCGGAGGGCAGGAGGGCAGCTGACACAGGAGCAAACAGTATCGCAGCGTTCGACGTCGCATATGACAAGCAACTGGCACGGCGTCTCCATTACCAACAGCAGCACCCGTTCTACCTCGGCAATAAGAAAAGCTGCGGGCATATGGTTGGGGTCGAGCGACTTGAGGCGGGGAGATATTGGGGGGGGGACTCGGGGGACCTGCCATGCCGCCGGCGTGCACGTCGGCACTCTGTCACATCTGAGCTTTACTTGCACCATAAGCAGCTTGCAATCACGGACCAAAAGTCAACAGCTTGTTTGGCCGTGGCTGTGTCGCTTGCATTCACGGTTTGGAGCTGCAACCTGTGCACGACCTCTTGAAGCTGCTTACATATGCGGACACGATGGTAGCCTCTTCTTAAGGCGCGAGCCACAGGCTGCGCACTGCCTCCAAGTCTTTCGTGCCTGGTTCGCGACGGCACGGCACGCTCCCCAGAGCGACATAAGCTAATCTTGATATCTGGAGTGAGGGCACGTATCAGGGATCCGTCGGCGGGCGCTCAGCGACTGGCATTGGGCTTGTGACGGCGGCTTGTGCACTGGTGAGTGCCCCCTCGCTGAGCACGGTGCTGCATTTTGCGTTGAGATTTGTGCATGGTCGTGCATGCTTAAGATCTTGGGGCAACAGCACAGTAGAGAGCGCTCTGGCCCTTTCCGCTCAGGTCGCGACGCACAATGAGCTGGGCGCTGCACAGCGCCCCGTCCACCTCGTGCTCATGCCCGCACCGAGGGACAGCGCCGGCGCGTGCCGGCGTGGCGCATGCACGGTGGCCGGCTAGCCGGCTAGGGCCCGATGCCCCCTCTGCTGCCCCTCTCCTAGCGCCTCGCGCGGGGCACCAGCTGCGAGGAGCCACAGCTCCCTTCCTCGGCGCAGCAACGAGCACATCGCAACGCCACCTGCTGCGGCGGCTCGGTCAGGCCCCGCAGCTGGCGACGCCGGCATCCCGCCAATCAGCGACTTGCAGCCATGCCGACGAGCCCAGGTCTACGTTGGCCTGCCTCCCCGCCGCCCTCGGCAGCAGCTTGGGCACGTCCGCCTCGCTCGCACCTCACAGCCGCAGCCGGCAGTCCACGCCGGTAGCGGCGCGTGCCGGTTCACCAGCCGCGGGCGCGGGCGTTGCCGACGGCGGCTCCACGGACGCCAGCCCCAGCGCCGCCAGCCCACTTCTTCCAGCTGCAGCCGCAGCCGACGCCTCCACCAATGGCGCCGGCGCCGCGTCACCCTCGGGCGCCGAGCAGCCGCAGCCCGCCGCCAGCCAGGCCTCCGCTCCCGCCACAGCCGCAGAGGCCACGACGGCGACCACGCTGGATGGCATGCCCGAAACCCAAAAGTACGTCCTGGCCGACGAGTGGGGCTTCACCCACGTCGGCGCCGACCTGCCGCCCGGCTCGCAGCCCTGGACCTTCCTCCGCATCTTCCCCATGCGCCTCTTCACCTTTTCGGCGGCCGGCGCGGCCATGGCGCTGGCGCTGCCGCTGGCGGCCATGGCCGCCGGCTACGGCTGGCTGCTGTACTGGCACGGCATCTGCCCCATCTGGCAGCAGGCGCTGTGCGCGGCGCTCATCGGCACGGCGTATGCGGGACTGTTCAAGGTAGGGCGCCGCCGGGCCTAGGGTAGGGCCTGCGCCCGAGTGTTGTCTCGGCCCCTGGCCCCGCCCCCTTGCCTGCAGCACGCCCCAGCGCCCTGCAGCAGCGCGGCCCAAGCAAGGGGCGTGGGACGTGCCGCGCGTGCCCCGGCTGCCTCGCCGACCCACATCCTCCCTGTCCGCCCCCTGGCGTCGGGATTCAGTGCGCCGCTTCACCCCCTTGGGTAGCACATGCTCACCGCATAGCCCCCCTGCCCCCCCTGCCCTGCCCTGTCCTGGCCAGGTGGCGCACGACTGCGCGCGCTACGCCTTTCTGCCCATGGCCCCCGCGCTCAACGAGGGCCTGGGCTGGCTGCTCATGCTGCCCTCGCTCTACTGCTTCCCCACCTGGCGCCTCAACGCGCTGGGCCACCTGGCGCACATGAACGAGCTGTGGGAGGACACGTGGGCCTGGCACCCGCTCACAAAGGTGGGCGGCTACATAGGCACAGCCGCATCGTGTAGTGCTTCCACAGACGCCGTACCCAAGTCTACATCGATAGAGAAGTACACGCAATAGCATAGTGGCACCCGCCCACAGCGGTGGACGCGATTGATGCTGGGTGTTGCATGCTGGGATCGAGAGGGGGTTCGAGGCGGCGCAGTGGGGAGGAAGCCGGGGTTCGCTGGCAGGGCTCAGGGGCATCGGGGCGAAGGCGGCCCGGCGGGTTGTACAGCATGGCACCGGCGGCGTGGCAGTCGACGGCAGGAGGGCCAGGGAGCTGCCAGCGCAGGCGGAGCATGGCTGCGGGCCTTGCCGCAGATGGGCAGGCCTGCACGCGGGGTCGGCGTCGCGGCCAGGAACACCGCTGGCAGCTGGGGGTGTCGCGCCGCGCCCGGAGACCACCGCCGAGCAACTCTCAATGTGCTGCGCCGCTGCGGGCGATGTCCCCTTGCCGCCATCCTCCCTGTTAGCTACCCCTGAAGGCCATGCAAGGCACACGGCTGGCCTGTCCCGTTCCTACGTGCGCCCTCCCGTGCTCCACCGCGCCTGGCCCCCGCAGACCGAGGTGGCGGCCGCCATGCTGCAGGGCCAGACGGTGGCGCTGCGGGTGGCGCGCCTGTTCCTGGCCACTCCGCTCAAGCTGTTCGCCAGGTGCGGGCAGCATGGGCCGGGCGAGGGCCCCACGCGCGGTGCTGGGACGGGCAGGGCGGGGTGCCGCAGCACTGCGCTTGGCTCGGGAGCCGGAGAAGCAGGCTGCTGCGGCGCGACGGCGCTGTACTGGCTCGAGCGCCGGCCTGGGCGGAGGCACTGGTCCGCACTGCACGCCCCTTGGCGGCCGCCGGCAGTCCTGGCACCTGCACCCGTGGCCGCCACACAGCAGGCGCTCTGCCCCTCTGCCCCTCAGCGGCCCCGCGCCCGTGCGCCGCCGCTTGCGACCCCCGCCCGCCGCCCCACAGCAGTGGGGCAGCTGGGCCGCCCGTGCCTTCGGCAGCGTGTCCCACACCCGGACACAGAAACCCCGATCGCGTCTTGCTGCCTTCCCTGCCGTCTCCCCTTCCCTACCTTCCTCCTCCCCCTAACGCTCGGAGGTTCGCAACTAGTTCGTTACTCCCATGGTACGTCCCCCTCTGCCTGCGAGTCCAGCCCTTACATCTCTTCCTGCCGTCTCCTTGTCCCGTCCCTGTCCCTCCCCTCACAGCATCGGCCACTGGGCCACCCGCGCCTTTGACGGCCTGGACCTGCGCCAGTTCGATCAGGAGACCTACGGTACCATCCTGGCCGGCTGGGCGGCGCCGCTGCTGTTCGCCGCCACCGTGCTGCCGGCCATCGTGGCGGCCAGCGGGGTGTCGGGTGAGGGCCAGGGCCAAGGGCCAGGGCGGCCGCGCTCGCGCCGGGTGTCGGGTTTGGAGCTGCGGCGCCCCTCATGCCATCTCACAACCAGGCTTCGTCACGCGGCACGCCGCCGCCTGGCGAGAGGACGTCATGCGTCCTCCATACACCGCCTCTCCCTCCTCCCTCCCTCCCCAGGCCTGGTCACCTACTACATTGCGCCCTGGCTGGTCTTCCACTTTTGGCTGTCCACGCTGTCGCTGGCCGCACACACCGCGCCCCACATCCCCTGGCGCACGCTGGAGGCCGGCTACGACGCGGGCCGCGCAGCCATCTCCGGCACCGTCACGCTGCGGCTGCCGCGGCCGCTGGAGGCGCTGCTCAACTACGCCAACTACGAGCTGCCCACGGTGGGGCGGGGGTGCACAGCGCAATACCGCGGCCATGTGTGCTTTCGTCGTGCGTAGTCGCGTGTCGGTGTGGTCCTGCGCAACCACGCAAACCATGATCTAGCCGCCCACGGCGGGCCTGCTGCCGCGTGTCGGGTCGGGTTTCGGATGTGGCTGTTGACTTCAGGATTGCCGCCCTGCCCGCTGCCGCCGCCGAGCGTCCCCTGGGCCGCACGGGCCTCCCAGCACTCCAACCGCTCGACCCGCGGCCCCGTTGCGGGGCGCAGCCAGCCGGCCAGCCCCTCCTGCCCTGAGCCGCGCCCTCACCAAACCCCCTCCCCACCCTCTGCGCCCGGCCGCGCCCCTTCCACAGTCCATCGCGCCCGCCATCCCGCTGTGGCACACCCGCGAGGCGTACGAGCTGCTGCGCTCCAAGCTGCTGCCGTACATGACGGAGGCGGTGCTCACGCCCAAGCTGCTCACAAACCACATTACGCTGTGGCAGGTGCGACAGACACGGCCTCACTTGCTAGCCGGCGGTTGGGACCTACGCCAGAAGGCCGGGGTGATGAGCTGGCGCCTCGGCCGTTCGACACCCGAGCGCGTGTACCCTGAACCCTCGCACGCACTTCCCGGGCCTCATGTACGGCAACCGCGTACGGCAGGTGTACGACGAGGACGCCGGCACGTACCGCCGGTTGGAGGACGTGGAGCGCGAGCTGCAGGCGGAGATTGACGAACTGCTGGCGGAGGAGGCGGAGGTGGGGCAGCAGGCAGAGGGGCAGGCAGAGCAGGCGGGGCAGCAGGGCGGCCAGGCGCCGGGACTCGCGACCGCGTAAGGGCCTGAGCGCTGCCTGTTGGGGCCAGTCGAGCACTGCGGTGGAGGTGGCTGCCGGTACTGGTGCAGCCGCGTTTTGTGATGGGGATGGGCGGCGCGCTCAGGCCGGGTTTCGCGGCCGCAAGAGGCCGTGGGTATGCAGGCGGCGGGAGCAGCGGAGGGTTTAGTGTGAAGCAGGACGCCCAGTCGCAGGGGCTAGGACTCGCGTGAGGCCTTGAAGCCTTGGACCTGAAGCAGAACGCAAGCAGCTGTCCGACGCAGGCGGCGTAGAACCGGGCGGCCAGATGTGGGTAGGCAGAGCCAGGAGGGCAGAGCCTCCTGGGCAGAGCAAGGGCGAAGGGGCATCGGACACGGACGCCCAGGGCGGCGGGCAGGGGCTGGGATGCGAGGGCGGTGCAGGCGCGGATGTGTGGCGATGGGGCCGGGGCTGGGCCTGGTATGGCCCGGGGCGCTATGGTGGCTCGGGGCACGACGGGCTCTGCGTTCCGCGATGTGGCAAGCTGACAAGAGGAGCTGTGTGGCCCGGCTATGCTGTGCTAGGCGGCGCCTGGCAAAGCCTGGGAGTGGGGCAGCCGCGACGGAGCATCTGGGCTGAGGTGCAGCCGGTCGGGGGCAGCAACCCACAGGGGTCCGCGAGGGCGTCAAGGGGCCCACGCCAGGCGTGCGGGTTGGGCCAGGCAACGTTGTGCACCGCGCGAACAGCTCTAATGAACCGAGTGTTAGCTCGCCTATGCGGCATGCACGGGCGTTGCTGGAGGAGAGGCTTTGCGAAACGTTGTAGGAACAAGCTTGCATCGTCCGCAGACCAGCCACGTCTACCAGACATTCCGTCGTGCTTCCGCACTCTCGCCTGTCCAAACGACGACACTTTCAGTCGTGGACAGTGCGCTTTTATATTATAGCGCAAGTCGTTTACAATGGCGCCACGGGGAGGAAAGCGCCTTGCTCAGCTGCTGGGTGCCCAGCTGAAGCAGTATGTCGCTGAGGCTCGCAACATCTCCACTGGCAGCGGCTCGTCGTCGTCTCGGGGAGCGCTTGGTGCTGGCCGGGCCACGCAGCAAGGCGCTCAGGCGCAGCAGCAGCGTTCCGCTGCCCAGGTCGCGGTGCAGCAGACGACGCAGCAGCATGTGAAGCTCGTGGTACCGGCTATCAAGACGGACCTGGTTGGAGCAATTAGCATGGTGTCAGAGGGGGAGAAAATTGAGCCGGGCGTGTTCAAGAACGTGGACGGCCACCGCTTCGACGATGGCCGCTACACGGCCTTCATCGAGGAGATCAGCAAGTTCATTCCCAAGGAGCGCCAGTACTCGGACCCCGTCCGCACATTTGCCTATGGCACGGACGCCTCCTTCTATCGCCTGAACCCCAAGCTCGTGGTTAAGGTGCACAACGAGGACGAGGTCCGCCGCATCATGCCCATCGCGGAGCGGCTCAAGGTGCCTATCACCTTCCGCGCAGCGGGCACGTCGCTCTCGGGCCAGGCCATCACGGACTCGGTGCTGCTCAAGCTGAGCCACACCGGCAAGAACTTCCGCAACTACCAAGTTCACGTAGGACGGGCGCCGACGGGCACGCGGGGGGAAACAACGCGCGCCGGCCGCGCCTGGGTCACGGGGGTACGGGTGCCGCGGCAGAAGGCTCTTCGCAGGCTTGACTGCCAGCAGCCTCCCACCGATTTCATCCCGCGCCCCACCCCACGGCACGCACCCATCACACATGATTTACCCTGCAGGGTGACGGCAGCCTGATCACGGTGGAGCCGGGCCTCATCGGTGGCGAGGTGAACCGCATCCTGGCGGCTCACCAGAAGAAGCACAAGCTACCCATTCAGTACAAGATCGGCCCCGACCCCTCCTCTATCGACAGGTGTGCCTGCCTGCCTACCGTGGCTGTACGTTTGTTGGTGGTTGTAGGTGGCCCCGCGGTCGTGTCTGCCTGCCGGTTGTTGGAGGTTCTGGGTACTGTAGGTTGAGCACGCCTAGCACCCGCGGCCCAGCTCCCCCGCCTCTTCTCCCGCCAGCTCCCCCGCCCACCTCCCACCCGAAGCTGCAGGACCCGCGGCATGCCTTCTCCACTCGCCGCCTTGCTCGGGCTCGCCATGCCCCACGCCGCACCCTCCAACCCCGCTCTCCCTCCCCTTCCCTCCCCTCGCAGCTGCATGATCGGCGGCATCGTGTCCAACAACAGCAGCGGCATGTGCTGCGGTGTGAGCCAGAACACCTACCACACGCTCAAGGACATGCGCGTGGTGTTCGTGGACGGTACCGTGCTGGACACGGCCGACCCCGCCAGCTGCGCCGCCTTCATGCGGGTGCGTTGACCGGCCCTTGACCGGTGTTGAGACCCGTGTCCCAGCATGCGAAACGCTCTGGCAGAGGCACCGCAAACTGGCCAGCCCGCGCTGACCGTCTTTCTGGCCCGCGCCCAACCTTGCCATGTCAGAGCCACCGCAAGCTGGTGGAGGGCGTGGTGGACCTGGCGAAGCGTGTGCAGGTGGGCATGATGCGTGGTGACACGGCATGATGACACCTATTTAGCTAGTTGAGCTGTCGGCGCGAGGCTGACCTGATACACGGAGTTGCGGACCTGGCACGGCGGCGTCGTGTCGGAGCTGCGCGGCCTAGGTCCTGGCACGGACCGGGCGTCGCAGCACAGCCCGCGGAGGCAGTTGGGAGAATGCGACGGGAGGGTTGGCACGAGCAGTGAGTGGACGTCGAGCAGCTGCCATGTGGGTCGGCCTGTCGGCGAGGGTGTGGCCAGCAGACGCAGCGGCATCGCGCGGCAGCCCCACGCCGCACGGCAGGCGCTGGCAGGTGACGGGGCGGCAGCGCAGACACGCAGCCAGGCGCGGCCCGGGCACCGCGGCCCGGACCGGGAGGCGGCTGAGCCTCTGGCCACAGCCGCAGCCTGCTCGGCTGCGGACGCTGCTACGGCCGACGGCAGGGTGCCGAGTCGCCGCGCTGCCGCTTCAATCGAATGACTCTGGCGCGCGGCCCCTGCCTCGCTGGCGCGGGGAGCGGGGGCGGGCGGGGGGCACCCGGCGTCACGTCAGCCCACTGCTGGGGGACCCAGGCCGCCGCTTAGCCTCAGCGCGGCGGCCGGGTGCCGGCTGGCCGCCACCTGCTCGCCAGCACCGCCTGGCGGCGAAAGGGCTCTCCATGGCCCCTGGCGCCCCTTGTGGGTCTGGCTACGGCCGCGTCCATGGCCGTGGCCGTGGCCGCGGCGGCTCACCGTGGCTCGGGCGCTCCGTGCGACGGGCCATGGGGCAGCGGCCCGGGGCCGGGGCCCCTGGCAGCCCCGTCGTGCGGGCGCCGCTGGCCGGCCGTGGTCCCGGCAGTCGGGGGGAGGGCTGCGCCAATGCCAGCGGAGAACTGGACCCGGCGGCGGGGCTCAGGCGCGCGGCTCTGCAGCCGCAGGCCTTGGCGGCCTCCGTCTCCGGCCGCGTGGGTTGCTGAAGTCGCTCCCACGCGGCCACGATAGGCCCGGCTACCGAACAGCGCTAGGCCTGTGGCGCGGTCGCGCAGCGGCCGCGGTTTGACCTCGTCGCGCTCTCCCTCCGGCCCCGACCTCTCCCCTACTGCAGGCGGACAAGGAGCTGACGGCGCTCATCCGCCGCAAGTTCGCCATCAAGTGCACCACGGGTGGGTGCCGTGCAGTACGGCATCTGTACCTTGGCGTACCGTGCCGCGAGCTGGGCACCGAGGGCACGGCGGGTTTGGGCTGGGTCTTTGGTAGACGGGCGCAGTCAAGACGTCCCCTGTACTGCTAACGAGGCCAATAAGGCAAGTGAGCGATGATGTGCCTGTGAACCCGCCCTGCCATGTGCGCAGGCTACTCGCTCAACGCGCTGGTGGACTTCCCGGTGGACAACCCCATTGAGATCATCAAGCACCTCATCATTGGCTCCGAGGGCACGCTGGGCTTCGTGAGCCAGGCCACCTACAACACGGTGCCCGAGTGGCCGCACAAGGCCTCCGCCTTCATCGTCTTCCCCGACGTCCGCGCCGCGTGCACGTGAGCACGAGCTGGCGCGCCGTGTGCATTCGTGGATTGTCGGGTTCGCGCGAGCCGGCGGGCGTCGTCGCCGGCCGGCAGCAGCCAGCGAGCACCGGAGACTCCGGAGTCCGTGTGTGATCGAGCCGCTCTCCATCTCACCTTCCATCTCCATCTTCCTGACACGCGATCCACCCCTACACCCCGTTCCTGACACGCGCTCTCACCCTCTCCCCCGTTCCTGACACCCCTCACAGCGGCGCGTCCGTGCTGCGCAACGAGACGAGCGTGGACGCGGTGGAGCTGTTCGACCGCGCGTCGCTGCGCGAGTGCGAGGCCAACGAGGACATGATGCGCCTGGTGCCCGACATCAAGGTGCGGCGAGCACCATGAGTGTGTGCATCAAGTAGAGCACACGCACGCACGCACACCAACGCAATGCGCACGCGCGCATGGTGCCGGGCAGTGGGAGCGAGTGCAGGGCCCACGCGCACGTGCGCTGCGGGCTGAGAAGTGCGCCGAAGCGGATGCAGGGGGAGCTGCTGCAGCGATACCGGGGGCACGTGGGACGCCGGGCCAACATGCAGGCCAGTGTGATCAACTGTCACCTCCATTGCGCCCACCTGCCTCCCGCCCGCTGCAGGGCTGCGATCCCATGGCCGCTGCGCTGCTGATCGAGTGCCGCGGCCAGGACGACGCGGCGCTGCAGGTGCGGGCCGACGGTCGATCAGCCCTCATACCTAACACTTTGAATATCGATACGTCGACGATTAAGCTTGACAGATCCTGTCGATTCTGTTGACTGCGGCGCTGGGGGTGCGGACGGGCTTTGTGGCGCAGAGCAGGGCATGTGTGGTCGGTCGTCACTGGGCCGGCACGCCACGCCTGGGCCGTGGAATTCTCGACAGGGCGGCGTGCCGTACCCTGGGGGCCCTAATACTCTCCGCACGTGTCCCGCGCTCCGCACGTGTACCCCTGCCGAGCAACGGTTGCTCCAGGGCGGCAGGCGGTCGTGCGTGTTTGTGCAGGCCTGGCTTCTACCAGGGTCGAGGCTCGTGGCTGATGGGTAGAGCCGGGGCGTGCGGAACAGGTAGCCGAACGCGCCGGTCCGGCTCGCTGTGTTGCTGCCTGGAATCAAGCCCTGACTCCTGCCTCGTCCCTCGCCTTCTACCACCCCCACAGGCGCGCATCGACGACGTGGTGCGTGTGCTGTCGGAGGCCAAGCTGCCCGTGGGCGCCAAGGCGGCCGAGCCCAAGCAGCTCACCGCCTACCCCTTCCACCGCGACCAGAAGAACGCCAAGGCCTTCTGGGACGTGCGCAGGGTGAGAGGCCGCTGCGGGCTGCGGGCAGCGAGGCAGAGCTGCTATGTTTTGTGTGGTGGATTCATTGGCCATGTGTGGCGAGGTGCACGTACAGCGAGGAGGGGCTGCTATCTTTCGTGTGGTCCAGTCAGGGTTGACCTGTGGCGCGAGGCCCTTGCCCGGTCGGCCCGGCCATGCGGAGGCTGTGATTGATCAATTCTGTTGTCGGCGCACCTGCCCCCGACCGTGCAGGGCCTGATCCCCATCGTGGGTGCGGCTCGCGAGCCCGGCACCAGCATGCTGATCGAGGACGTGGCGTGCCCCGTGGACAAGCTGGCGGACATGATGATCGACCTCATCGACATGTTCCAGGTGCGCATCGCTGCTGCGCCCTCGTTTGTACCAGCTTGCCCGCGCAACCCGTGCGAACTTTCACGAGGCCCGGGCCCGGGCCGCACCCACGGCCCCTCGCGTGTTGCTGCAACTCATCCATGAACACGCACACCATCACTATCCTTGAAAAGTGAACACGCACACACCTGCCCATCCCGCTCTCCTCCCCCAGCGCTACGGCTACCACGACGCCTCGTGCTTCGGCCACGCGCTCGAGGGCAACCTGCACCTGGTGTTCAGCCAGGTGCGACCCACACGACGACCCACCCTGCGCACAGCGTGGCTGCCGCATCACAGCTCCCGGTGGCTCGCTGCTCCACGCCGCCAGCATCGCCTCCCGTCGTACCACACTCCAACATGCTGCCCCCTCTCCCCCTCCCCTGCGCTGCGCTCCTCAGGGCTTCCGCAGCAAGGAGGAGGTGCAGCGGTTTGCTGACATGATGGAGGAGATGTGCTGGCTGGTGGCCACCAAGCACAGCGGCAGCCTCAAGGGCGAGCACGGCACGGGTGGGTCGCATGGCCGCAGCTTCACGAGCCAGATACAGCAACTTGCTGTATAGTTGCAGAGCGGCCGGGGCGCGCTGACCCCAAGGGGCAGCGCAGGGACTGCACGCCGGGGTGCCTGCGGCCATACGGGGGCGCACGTGAGGGTCCTCGGGTTGCATCACCGCGGAAAGGCGCAGCGCATCAGCTCCGCCGCCGCCTGTCGCGCACCCTTCAAATACCTGCCCCCCCTCATACACCGCTGTCGCCGCCGCAATCACCGCACAGGCCGCAACGTGGCGCCGTTTGTGGAGATGGAGTGGGGCTCCAAGGCGTACGACCTGATGTGGGAGCTCAAGGGCCTGTTCGACGCCAACTACACGCTCAACCCGGGTGAGGCGGCGGCGGCTGCTGCGCTCCCCTGCAACCTCGCACCCGGGCCTACCCAATGCGCCATGGCCGGCTGCCACACTGCCTTGCTGCCGCATCCGCATCTGATCGCGACCTGAAATACCCATCCATGCCACACCCGCAGGCGTCATTCTCAACCGCGACGCGGACGCGCACATGAAGTTCCTCAAGCCCTCGCCCGCCGCCAGGTGCGCCGCGCCCTTGGCCGGAGGGGGGCTGCTTGTGTGGAATAATGTGCCTACACGTATCATGGTTCCGCATGCTCCCTGCTCAATGTGTGGCAAAGGATCTGGTGTTGAAGCGCGGTGCTAAACTGCATCAAGGGGCGGCAGGGGGCCCTGGCTCATCTTTTACCTCGTGCGTCTACGTTTCCATGCCGTCCCCGCAGCCCCATCGTCAACCGCTGCATCGAGTGCGGCTTCTGCGAGTCCAACTGCCCCTCGCGCGACATCACGCTCACGCCGCGCCAGCGCATCACCGTGTTCCGCGAGATGTACCGCCTCAAGGGCCTGGGCGAGAACGCGACCGCCGAGGAGAAGAAGCAGCTCGCGGTGAGTCCACAGCCTCTCGCATAGCGTGTAACGAGCACAACCACATAAACGCACACACAAACGAACACACGGGGGCGTTTGATGCTGCGTGTGGACTTTCTAAGAGGTTGTGGCTGGCGTTTGCTGCAACTCAGGGGTTTTGTTCCCTCCGCCGCGTCCCCCCTCCCCGCCATCCCCCCTCAGGCCATGACCTCGTCGTACGCGTACGACGGCGAGCAGACGTGCGCCGCGGACGGCATGTGCCAGGAGAAGTGCCCCGTCAAGATCAACACGGGCGACCTCATCAAAGTGAGCGGCAGGCGATAGGAGCTGCGGTCGCATCCCAAATCCACGATTGGGCCGTCGGGTAGTGTGGACGACTGGCGCTCGGGGGAAGACACAGCTTACAACGGCAGCCGCAGCAGCTGTGACGATGGCTAGTGCTGTCGACACGCGCCGAGGGCGGCTTCACCGAGCTTCCCCCTCCGCTTCGCGTGCGCCTTGCGCAGCAATCTCTCGCGTTGCATACCCTTCCACAGGACCCTACGTGCCTCCTCTCCCTCTCATTGCTCGCCGCCACCCCACCCCCCTCCGCCGCAGCACATCCGCTCCGAGACCATGAAGGAGGCCACGCAGGCCAGCGGCTCCGCCATGTGGCTGGCCAAGAACTTTGGCGTGATCAACGCCGGCGTGCCCAAGTTCCTCAACCTCGTCAACCTGGCGCACAGGTGCGCCGCAGAGCCCCGCAGCCAGGCAACGAGGTGCTGCTGTCGGTGCCACACGGCACATAATGCAGAACACACACCCGCCCTTATCTACCTAACATGGAACACCCGCCCTTACTCGGGCCTCAAGAGTTGAACACAGCCGGCTAGCGGCCCCCCAGTCGCTGTGTGCTGCCACTACAGCCCATCGCTCGGAGGGCTCCGTGCAGTCGGCATTGCCCTGCCTCGACCGCGCATGGGCCCTGGCCAACGCACGCAGCGCTCCCTCGCCCCCCGCCCATGCCGTTCGCCCAGCGCCACCCACGCATGCGGCCTCCTCTCCCCCGCCTCCCCCCAACCCCCTTCCCTCCCCTCGCTCCTGCCCCTCGCCCGCCGTCGCCCTCGCAGCATCGTGGGCCCCAAGCCGCTGGAGTTCATCAGCCGCGCGCTCAACTCGCTCACCAACCACACCATCCCCGTGTGGAACCCCTACATGCCCAAGGGCGCCGCGCCGCTCAAGGGTGAGCCGGCCCCGATCCACCAAACAAGTACAAAGCATAGCATACGTGTAGATAGTTGCGAGGCGCATTGGTAAGATTACGGCGGGGCCTACGCTGCGAGCTGTGTAGCGAGGGGCCAGCATGGGTGCGGCGCCGGGCCGTTGTCCCCGGGCTGGCTGCTGACGCCCTCATACGCCCACGCACGCACCTTTGCCCTGGCCCACCCTACGTTGCGCGCCGGAGCTGGCGCCGTCCTGCGCTAGCGCATGGCCTTGGCGCCCAAACCGGCAGCGCCCCGCTTACCCCTCCCTGCCCTCCTGCCCTCCCGCCCTCGCCCTTCCCAACCGCAGTGCCCGCGCCTGCCGCCGCGCCGGCCGTGGCCGGCGGCATCCCCCGCCGCGTGGTGTACATGCCGTCGTGCGTGACGCGCATGATGGGCCCCGCCGCCGGCGACAGCGAGACGGCGAGCGTGCACGAGAAGATCATGAGCCTGTTCGGCAAGGCGGGCTACGAGGTGATCATCCCCGATAACATCTCCAGCCAGTGCTGCGGCATGATGTTCAACAGGTGCGCCTGGGCGTAGGAGTAGGAGTAGGATTTGGAGCCGGCATGCGCGCTTGCTGCCTGCTGCTGCGTTGCAGCGTGTGCAACTGGGACAGCGCATCGCAGCGAGAGCAGGGGCGTGTTGGGCCGGGACGTGCTGCGGCACGTCGGTGCGTCGTACGCGCGCCTCCACGTCCTCCCCTCAACGCCACGCCCGCAGCCGCGGCTTCAAGGACGCGGCCGCCGCCAAGGGCGCTGACCTGGAGGCGGCGCTGCTCAAGGCCTCCGACAACGGCAAGATCCCCATCGTCATGGACACCTCGCCCTGCCTGGCGCAGGTGCGGCGCAGCCCGGCCGCGGCCCACACCCGATGTTGCTGCCAACGGTAGCACCGCAGCGCATATGCGTATCGTGTCGTTGATGCCCGCATGGGCACGACCGTCTGCACGACCTCCAGCACGACCACGGCGCCGCCGCATGCATGCAGCGAGGCAACTGCGCAGCTGACAGGTAGCGCTCGCGCGTGTTTTCGGTGCTACTTGGACCGCACGCCGCCATCATCACCGCCACCACCACGGCTTGTGGTCACCAGCCGACGACGCTCGCTGTGCGGCGCTCTGCCACCCGCTTGCGGCCGCAGGTCAAGAGCCAGATCTCGGAGCCCTCGCTGCGCTTTGCGCTGTACGAGCCGGTCGAGTTCATCAGGTGCGCCCGCAATTATTCATTGAATATATTATCGAGATCATCAGGTGCGATTTTGTCAACGAGTCAGCGACCACCCGGTTGCTCAACCTTTCCCAATGCGCTGCACCGGCAGCAGTAGTACGCACCCGTTATCACTTTGTCCCAAACATCGAGTTACCCATCCGCATCGGGTTGTGACATCGTCCTTCGCGATAGCCCTATAGTACTGAGATACACCCCATGGCGCTGCGCTGCCTTGACGTCCTCCCCTCCCCCCTGGCCGCCCTGCCAGGCACTTCCTGGTGGACAAGCTGGAGTGGAAGAAGGTCCGCGAGCAGGTGCGTGCCGGCCGCCGCAGGATCGTCGCCGCTGCCCACAGCCGAGCACACCGCCGCAGGGCACGTGGCCGGCACCGTGCGTCCACTCCCACGCACACGCCCTCCCGCGATGCTGGCAGCGTTGGGCCCGAGCTCATTGGGCTCGAGAGTTGGCCGTGCAATTCCCTGACCAGGCATGCAACCCGCTCGGCCCTGCCCGCCCGCCCGCCCGCTCATCCTCCAGGTGGCCATCCACGTGCCGTGCTCCTCCAAGAAGATGGGCATCGAGGAGAGCTTCGCCAAGCTGGCGGGCCTGTGCGCGCACGAGGTGCGGCATGCTAGGGTTCCTGCTGCTAAGCGGCTGTGTCTTGTGTCATGTAGCGCCAGCATGGTCGTGTCGATTGCGTTGTCGAACGGTGCCGGTTTATACCCAGCGTGGAAGCTGGCGGGCCTGTGCGAGCCCGAGGTGCGCGCTCGTCGGTGCGCGCTGGCCGGTTGGTGTGTCCGACATTTTGTCGTTTGAAGCGAATGTTCCGCGGAGCTAGCCTTCGCAAATTCGCATCGCCAGTGCTGCTGCCGGCGCCGCGCATAACCTGGCGCCGCGCTTAACCTAGCCCGCCCGACTGATTGCTGGAACTCAATGGTTCGCTGGAAGTCAATGGTTCGCTGGAGCCCAAGGGACTGTCTAACCGCTCGCTTAATCGATTTGCGAAGTGGATGGCACAGCGGCTGCCGCCAGCCCAACAACAACGAGGACAGCTTCCAACGATCCTGCTGCACGGCATGCGACGTACGCCTCACACCTGCACAACACGAAACAAGCCGTTCATCCCGTTCCCGGCCCGTCGCCTGCCTCTCCACCCTCCCCCGCCTCGATGCCCTCCGGCATGTTGCGTGCGGCACGCTGCGTACCACACATATCGATCAACACGCCCCGCCCTCCCCACCCACCCCTCCCCAGGTCGTGCCCTCCGGCATCCCCTGCTGCGGCATGGCGGGCGACCGCGGCATGCGCTACCCCGAGCTCACCGGCTCCTCGCTGCAGCACCTCAACCTGCCCAAGGGCTGCAGCGATGGCTACTCCACCAGCCGCACGTGCGAGATGTCGCTGAGCAACCACTCCGGCATCAACTTCAGGTGCGCGTTCCGACGTGACAATGCTACAAGTGCCACGCATCATGGCGGCACTAGTCGCCGGCCAGCTTACGAGCCAGCTGGCGGGCCGCTGCCCCAAGGCCAGCGCTTTCCTCACGGGGCGTTTGCCTGGTACACGCGGCCCCTGCCCGGTCCTGCCCTGGACGATGGCCGTAAGTAAATCATCTATCGTTGGCCTTCTCAACCTGATGTAAAACCCTGTGCTCCTGCCCCACCCAACAGGGGCCTGGTGTACCTGGTGGACGAGGCCACCACCGCCAAGAAGGCCGCCAGCGCCTAAACAGGCAGCGGCAACCTGGGGCGCCACCGCCCAGCAGCCTCAGCGCCATTGCCTACTGCAGGGGCGGCCGGGGCCGTGGCGGCGGCGGGTGCTACCGCCCCGGCAGCCGGCGGCGGAGGCCAGCGCCACCTGGGGCAGAGGCCGCCACTGGAGTGGCCGCGAGGGAGGTGGCGTGTGGCGCGGACGGGGCGAGGCGGCGTCCGAGCGGAGGCTGCCGGCAAGCTTATTTGGGGTGCTGGGGCGGCAAGGGTGCGCATTTTGGTTGTGTGTGAGCGACTGGCGCGCCGGCCGATGGGGCGCACGTTGCGGCGGGGCCATCAAGGGGGGCGGACTGCATGCTGCTATGTGGGGTGGGGGGAGGCTGGGTGGGTGCGGCTGGCGCACCTTGTGTGAGCTGTCGGTGAGAGTTGGTGCAGCGTTGTAGGTTGTTGTGGGGTCGCGTGTTTTTTTGAAGCGAGCTTATCCGCACTGAGCAAAGGGGACTGCCGCTGCCGGCGGTGTCTGGTGAGAGGACGTGGGGCGGGGCGGCGGCGGCTGGAGGTGGAGCATGGAGCGTGGTGGTGGCGCGGCGCTGCCCACGCCTGCGTGTTGGGGTTCGCCTGCCTTGGTTCTGGGGTCGCCGAGAACTAGTGGCTGAAGGGTGGGGGTGCTGCCTAAGCGTACAGGCATACTGGCGTTTCCTGGGCACCCGGGCCGGCTTCGCGCCCTGGCCTCCTTGGGCCGGCGGGCCTGTAACGGCCTGAGGTGCAGTCCTCCTGCTGGCGGTGCGCACGAGCGCGCCACGTCCCGCCGCTCCGGACCACGGGGCCCGCGGTCGCAGGGCCCGCGTCTCACACAGATCCCCCCTGGCGGCAGATCCCAATGTCGGCTCTGCTGCAACTGTGAGGATGCAGCGCGTGACGGGCGGCGGCGCAGCGGCCCGCGCCGGCGGCCTCACTGGCCGCACACCATCCGCGCGGCAGGCCGGCCGCCGGCAGCCGCCAGTGTGCCAGTAGCTGCCAGCAGCCGACAGCAGCAGCACAAGCGCAGCCTCATGCATCCCACCACAAGCCGACATGACCTGCTGGCTCGCGCGGTTGCACCCTCGGCCCATGCTCTGGCCTTCGCGATGTTCTTCTTCCGCTACTCATTGTGCGTCAGGAACTCAAGACACCCCCCCCCTCCGGTGGCCGGCCATGGGCGCGTGCCCTGGCGTGCCTGGGCGTCGCCAGCCGCGGCCCGATGGCTCTGCCCACGCTGGTCCGCTGAGCTGTGTAACGTACTGTTTGGCGCGTTCTCGTCCTTTTCCCTATACAAAGATCGGGTTCACAGAGCAGACGGACGATGTCAGCCAATGATTGGCTGACGGAGGTGCGGTGTGCGCCGGCCAGCGAAAATCAGCGGCGCCGCCAGGGCGGCGGCGGCGGTGTCTGACCTGACCGAAGCAGGAGGCCTCCTGGTACGGAGCCCAGGCGCCCGCGTGCTGCCATGGACAGGGCTGATCCGTATCGACTGTTGAACATTGTTCCCCGCCGTCGTAACATGACCGTATGTTGGCTTCGCTTCAGTTGAATCAGGCAGACCCGAATGTGGCGCGTGGGATACTAGGGGCCCCGCCCCTGCCGGCGGGGAAAGCTGGTTGCTATGGTGGCTACGACATGCATCCGGCGACACCAGGGATTGTTCGAGCGAAGAGCTCTGCCTTACTTCCACGTCCCCAGGCATCGGTTGTTCCTCTTCCACAGGATGCGAGGGGCTCAGCTGGCTCGTGAGACCTCTATCTGAGGTGCGGAGTGCGAGCTGGCGGCATGCGCGGGTACTGGCGGGTACTGGCGGGTACTGCTGCAGCTGTAGCGGCGCCTGCCGTCGGCGTGGCGGCCGGGGATGGTGGCCGGACAGTCAGGCTCACCGGCAGAACATGACCAGCCGGCGCTAGCACCAGTTGGGACGACACGGGACGACTTGGGCGCCCTTTGACGAGTGCGCTCCTGTGGCGGCGCCAAAGCGCGCGGGTGCGGGCGCTGGAGTGACGTATAGTAACGAGGGTGTGTTGTGGCGCCGCAAACACCCGCACGTCCTACGAGGCCGCACACTCTGCAGGGCGCGACCGGCCTGATAGGCGCTCGGGGACCCGTTACTTGGACATTCGCGCTATCGACGGCACAACCATCGTGCCCATTTCGCCATGCGAGCCCGTTGGCAAACCAGGCACAACGTCAGTAGTATGTCGTCACGTTGACGAGGCATCGCTCGGGCATCGCTCGGCCGCTCGTCTCAAGCTCGGCTGTCGTACGCATTGAAGGACAACCAGAAGATAGGCATTGCGTTCAGGAACTCGATGCACTCGGGGTGGAGCGAGAACGCGTTTGGCGGTGACCGAGGCTTCAGTTCCGTGCAGCAAGATATACTGGACAGCAGTATGTGCTACGTCAATGCTCCTAATCTAGTTGCGCTCGCAGCTTGCGCAGCTAAGCCGCTTCGAGATGCAAAGTCAGACATGCAAAACCGTGATGAACCCAAATCACCATCCAGTAGCTGCAATTGATAGAGAATTCCAGTGCCTAGAAGCTTAGCGGAGCGCGGAAGCATTCCTCCGCAAGACAGCGGGAGACAACTGTACTGCCGGAGACGCGAACGGCCGGGGCCTCGTCCATGACGCCCACCTCGCGCCACGCATTCCTTTATCATACTGCACGATTGGCACTTCATATATAGCAGAGTATCTTTCACAAACCAAAATAACGCGTCTGGACGAACCTTGCCGTGCGCCTGCGACTGCGCAATACGCTGGCGGTCCCTGTCCAAATTTGACGTGAGTGTCCTGGAGGGCTTGACGAAGGCGATGCCACAGCGGGAGAGGGGCTTCTCGCTGGTGCAACGCAATGCAGCCTCCTTCTTCTGGGCCCGCTGGTGGCGAGCAGAGCGCGCAGCGCTACACAAGATATCAGCTGGGAGACCAGCCTAGACCGGAAACGCCCGGCTTGGGTTGTGTCCCGCTGGCCCCCTGTCGTGCGGAACTTGTTTGGTGGGCCACACACGACATTCACAGCTTTCCCTGTAGCAGTTGGGGCATTACACGCATATCAGCCTCTCTGGCCTCTCTCCGGTGCTGTTTCGCGGGGCAAGCGAGGTAGCTGACTGGCATTCTGCCGTGACGCGAACGCTGCTCTGCACCAGTCGCGCGTTTCTTGCAGCACGCCACTTTTGTATGCGGCGACCTGTCGTGCGGATGGTCGTTGTTCCCATAGTGCCTGTCGGACTGAGCACAACGCAACCTACCGACTGGTGCAATTATCTCCCCGAATCGCCACACAGGTCAATGGCTTCGTCGTTTGCTCGGGAACGCGAGATTGAGGCGTTGGAAGGCCTGGTAGCCTTGTCGCATGCGGCGCCAACTTATTCGATGGAACAGTCGGATGCGGTCACGCGTGGCGGCTCCTTCACCGGGTCTGTCGCGTCGCGCAAGCGCGCCTCGCACCCTACTCAGCCCGCCTCCATCGACTGCGGGAGTTCTCTGGCGCCGTCCTCGCCTTGCCGCTCCGGCGCCGCGGCCACGCTGCCCCTCAGTTGGCTCTCTGCAGAACAAGTGCAGAGCTTGCTCGCCGGCGCCGCGGCTCGTGCTAACGTGCCACACACGGCCGCGGCGGCCATCATCTCAGCGGCCGCGATGGCCCTCCGAGGCCACTGCCCACCGCTGGGCGTGCCGCCGACGCAGCAGCCAAAGGCGGCCGCTCGGCGCTTGTCGACGCCGACGCTAGGCGGCACGGCGCCGCAGTCGCCATGCGGCTCCAAGCGCAGTCGGGATGAGCTACCGGCGCCCGCTGCGTCGGCCGACACGGACGCAGACGCCTCGACGGGTTCACGGCTGCGGCCGGCGGCGGGCGCCGCCGCCGCCGCCGCCACCGCAAGCCCGGGCGCGAGCCACAACAAGCGCCCGCGGCGGGAACTGGCGGCGCCGATGAACCATGTAGCGCCGCCGCTGCTACAGGTGGGTTAGTACAGCCTTAAAGGATCGCCCGCTTGGACGTTCGGTACCCTGTCACGGCGTCGCGCCTCGCCCTGCCTCTCACTCGACGCCTCCCGCTGCCCGGCCCTGCCCCGCCCCGCAGCTGCCACATGGCACCGCCCGCCGCCTGAGCGGCCCCAGCGCCGGCGCCGCCTTCGCCCTGCCGCCGCCGCCGCCGCCGCCGCCGCGACCCTTCCGCTCCGCGCCGCCGCCGCCGTCGTCGTCAGCCCAGGCCCCGGGCATCCGTCACGTGGCCTCGGCGTCTCCGCAGGGCTGGCTAGCACGCGGCCAGGCTGGCAGCCCAACGGACGGCCGCCGCCCCGCCGCCGTTGCCGCCGGGCCAGCGGGCGAGCCCCAGGCGCTGCCGCAGACGGCCTGCGCCCGCCCTGCACCCGGCGGCGCTTCGCCGGAACCTCGGCGGCGACTGTCGCAGACGTCTGTCGCTATTCGCCGGGAGCCGGCACCGGCCCCGGCGGCGCTTCTGCCGCCGACTGGCCCCAGGCGCCGGGCGGCGCATGCTGAGCTTGAGCCCATGGAGGAGGGGGCGGAAGACGCCGAGGCGGAGGCGCTGGCGGAGGCCGAGATGCAGGCCATGCTGGCGGCGCGGCGCCGACCCGCGGGTCGCGAGGCGCTGCTGGAGGCGCTCATCCAACTAACGACCAACTACTATTACGTCAACGGTCTGCCGCCGGGCAGGAAGTGAAATCGGTTAGGAGATAGAACCGCTACTCATCGCTACACAACTCGAGCTGCAGCGCCAGGCTAGGTCGCGCCGGGCTAAGAGCCATTGGCGCCAGTCCAGGGGTTGACCTTACCGGACAGGCATTGAAGCGCCACGTTATCGTCGTCGTGTGCTGTCAATCATTGCTGTTGCAGGGGCAAGAGGGAGCTGCCAGGGGCCGTGCGGTCTAGGCTGCCGGAGCGGGATGGGCGGAGGCGCGCGCAAGGGGCTCATGGAGGGGTGTGCACCGCTCATGTTGGGCCAGCGGCGCGAGTGAGCTGTGCGTAGGGGCACGTTAGGGCTGGTGGCCCTGCCTTGCGGTTGCGGTGTACTCAAGCAGGACGGGGAAAGTACTGCTGCTGCTGCTGCTGCTGCTGCTGCTGCTGCTGCTGCCGGCTGCTGCTTGCTGGATATGGTTGGATGGATGGATGCCGATGCTGCTGTTGCTGTTGCTGGGGGTATGCAGATGCGGATGGAGCGCTGCTACGAAGAACGCGCAGCGCCTGTTTTTCTGTCACGATGCGCGCATGGTGTGTGTTGTGTTGCAGGCCGGGAGGCAGGCGGTGCGGCAGGCAGCGTGCGGCGACAACGCGCCCCACATAGCATGCCGGCTCGCTGGCTGGCTAGGTGGGGGCTACGCCCCTTTTCCCATTCCGTAAGGGGCCACCCCACCTTGCCGTGTGGGTCGCGTGTGTGGCAGCGATCGATTGCCTACGCAGACAGTGGCCGTTCGGCGCCAGTGCAGCCGGTGGGTGCGTAAGTCGCCGCTCCCTCGGCGCCGTGGGAGTGCGGCAGCAGGCGACTGCGACTGACGGCGGCGAGCCAGACGCTGGCTCGCCATCCGACGCAGTCCTTGCCTGCGCGCCGTCGACGCTCACCTTTTACTAAGCCAAGTGACGTGTGTGCATGAACTGGTGGTGGGACAAGGCTGGCGGTGTCGCATCTGGCGGCGAGCACCGCTGAGCTTGCGGGCGGCGGCTGCGGCGGCGCCGCAACAATAAAGGCATGTATGTGCGCATTGCGTGGCAGTCGCGGCGGCGGTGGGTGCTTGCCTGCCAGGCGCGTGTGCCTGGAGGCCCGAGCAATGGCCGAACAATAAGCCAAGCGCGTCGGATGTCGGTTGTACCTGCCCGCTTGCACACTGCGGCGGTGTCGGTTGGGGTGGTTGGGGCGCCGTGCCGGCCCGTGTTGCGGGGCCTGGCGGCATGAATCAGACGTTGGCGCTCGCGTGCGCGCGCGCTGGTGCTTCGGAAGCGATGAGAGCTGCAGCGGGCAGCGCAGGCGCTGGGAGTGCCGGTGCGTGTGTTCCTTCATAGGTGACAGGGAGTAACAAACACCCCGCGCGCGGCACGCTCTGGGGATGTGCGGCTCGGGGGCCGCGACGGGCCTGCGTACCTGCTGCCTGCATGCCTGCCTTGGCGTAGGCGTGCGGGACTGCGTGGGGCGCGTTTTGTTGGGGCTGCGGGTTCGGGGCACTGCGAAGGCGGGATTAAGCGAGATGATTGCGGTGGAGGGGGTGTGCGAGGAAGGTCGTGGATTGCAAGAAAGAGTTGGGCTCGTGCAGGGCTACGGGTCGGGCGCAGACTAACGAGCAACGAGGCTATAACGAGCAGCGAGACTGAGCCGCGAGACCGCTCGGCGCCCCGGCTAGAACCGAAATCCTGGGGCGTCCAGCCATGGCCGTCGCAATTTCATGTGGCTGGCTTGTGTATTGGATCGGAGTGCGCTTGGCTTTGCGGCGGTGCGTGCGGTGCCACGCCTGCTTGAAACTGGCGTCCTGGCAACTGGGCCGCCCGTGCTGTTGCGATAGACTGACAGCAGCAGGGCGGTGCGGGTACCTGTAGTAGCATAACAGGGTGCGAGGCCTGTGTGCCTGCGTGCCCGTGTGTACTGTGTGTGTGAGCGCGTAGACCGCGCTGGCAGGCTGGGATGCATTCATGCTACGCGTGGACCGTGACGGCCAGGGGAGACGTCTCCCCTGGTGACGGCAGGGCGGGCCCGAGGCCGCGGCATAGTGTGCGGTGGTGCAACTGGCGCGCCTGCGGTAGCGCCTGCGGTAGCGCACCTCTGTAACCCGTGCCGGTACGCCCTACAAAGTGGCTCCGTCCTGCGCCAGCCATGTGCACGCCCACCCGCCAGCAGACCCCAAACCGGGCCCACAACGCGAGGCGCTGGGCGACATGCCAGGGGCGGTGCGTGGGCTGCGGCAGGTGAGGGAGGCACGCACTGCCCCTAGGCACAGAGTTTCGCCTGGGAGGTTTCTGGTTTCGCGCTCCGTTTCTGGGCAACGGGCTGGCATTAGGGGGTGGGTGGTCTGGGCCAGTTCAGCTCCTGGCGCGAAGGCGCAAAACCATGGCGATGGACCGACGGGCTGGGTAGGTCGGGCCTGACGGGCGAAGTGCGGCCGGGAGGGGTCGGGCCCGGAGATAGTGGTAGGGCGGGCAGCCGCAAAAGTTTCAGGTTACTTTGACCTTCCGAATGTACACCTTCTCATCAAAGTTGCGAGAAGGCGTAACTCTGATTGCTTGCAGCCATAGCATCATGCAGGCATCACAGTGAGCCAAGCAGGGCGTCCGTCGCTATGTATGGCTCTGGCGGATATCGCCGTGCCATTTGCCGTGCAGTCTAGGCACCTTCTGCAGTGAAGGGTCACATGAAAGCTTGGCAATATCTGTTGCGGTGATCGCGCGCGTGCTGCCGAGTGGCGCGGGCAAAATGTCGTCCCAGCACTGAATCGAAACTCGCTGTCGCGTGCCGCCGAAACTTCGTCCAAGCGTAAATGCGTCGCTGAAACGCGACGTAGCTTACGCGTTCGACAGGTTCCCCGGTCTTTGCCGAGTGCTCCCACAGCGACACAAGCCGGGGAGACAAGTGCGACTTTGCGCGCTCAGTGCTCCACGCGCTGGTTAAGCCAGGAACGGTCACGGCATGGGCAGCATTCCCCCTGCAGCGTTTGCGAAGCGACTCTGGCACAACTCCGGCCTTGATCGCCTGCACGGCGAGGGGCCCCGACCATTCCAACTCGGTTCTGTGCAGCCGCGAGTCCCAAAGACGCGGTGCTTGTGTGACTGTGCCGCGGCCCAAACCTTCTGCCAGCACGCACCGCCCGTTCCCCCCTCCCAGACCGCCGTCGCGGTACGTCGCGGTCGGGGTTGCGAGGGTCAACACCGGCGACCCCGCTGCGACCAGCACCCACAAGATCCGCAGGGGGCAGCCATTGCTCGATCTGGGCTCACCTGCGGCTGTCTTCCATCCGTCGGTCTCCACGCGCGCAGCAAGTGGCCCGCGGCCGCACGCCGTGCGTGCCGCGCCCCGTCTTCAGATGTGGCACAACAATTCTCAACAATGTGCGGCGTCGTGCCGGGGACCCCGTTTCCCTACCTCATCAGGATGTGCCCTAGAGGACGGTTCGCTGACTTCCGGATGCTGACCAAGTTCACCGTTTTCTCACCCCGATTGACGGATTCGCTCCCGGTTGCGTGCGGGGATGGGCTTGGGCGCCGCGCCAGCGGCCCACAATGCGCTTGTCAACGCCACACCAGCACGGACCAGCTATACCATATCTTCCTTTTGGTGAGCGGGGTCCTTCCGCCGCTGCTGCTCGCATTGCTGGTTGCCACTACCGATTGCCTAAACCCCTAACGCCCAAGCCGGAGAGTCGGGTGTAACCCTGCTGTCATTCAAGCTGCAACAAAAAGCTCTAGGGGACCGCCACCAGCCGCACGCGGCGGACGGCCGCCGTCGCGGTAGAGGCCGAATCGAAGCACCCCGTTAATTGAAGCATAGCGAAGCCAACAGACGGCCCAGGTTCGTTTCACGTTGCGACCAGGTTGGGCTGGGGCGCTCATGCAGCTCAGCAGCCCCGCAGCAAGTATGCACAGTTGGCATCGGCTGCGCGCAGTCGTGCACCACCGGGCCGTACGTACGCATGCTGCAGTCTGTAACACGACCGCGCCTCACCCTGCCCGCCGCCGTCCTTCGTTTTCGGCTGCCCCTCACCCCCGCCCCGCCCCACGCCCCACGCCACCCGCAAGGCGCCACCCCACTTTACTTCCCAGCGGCACCAACGGCAGCGACCACACAACCCACGGCCTGTGGCGAGGCCCTTCGCCACAGCGAACAAGGAAGCGCCGGCGCCCGGCGGCCAGCGCCGGCCGTACTGGGGCCAACGAACCAGCCCGTGCGACCCATGGTTCCAGGGCTGGTCCACGTCACCAGCGACGGTGACGCACATGCCCATAGGCCGCCCTCCCGCGTCCGGCGCCGGGCTTGAGCTGAGCAGCTGCGATCTCGCAATGCACTTGCTGCTGGGATAAGGGTTATTGAGAAGACGCAGGGTCTGGGGCCGGCCCGCATCGGCCCTGCTGCGGGGGCATATTGCCGCCGCCCTCATCCGGGCGCACCTGAAACCCTCTCGCAGCGCAACACCGACCTCCCCACACACACATTCCCGGACGCACAGCTACCAGCACATCACATACAAGCGACAGCAGCAGCCTCAGCAGAGATCTAGCGACAGCAACCAAGCAGCAAAGCACCTAGCGGGCCGTCCAGCGACACCATGTCGTCGGCTGGCGACAACCCGCAGCAGCCGCGCCCTGCAAACGACGCGGGCGCGGGCCCCAGCCTGGCCGACATCGCGGCCGCCCGCCGCGGCGTGCAGGCCGCGGAGGAGGGCCTGCTCGCTCACAGCGCCCGCGGCCGCGGCGCCGCCCTGCCGGGTAAGGCTCGCGGTCCCTAACGCGCACTTGCGCCGAGCGCCTTGCTGCCTGCGCAGCTGCGCACCCCGCTTCCCACCCTGACTCGCGCGGGGCCCTGTTGGCTCGGCCAGCCGCTTCCAGCTCGGACTCGCCAGCCGCCTTGCTTCCCCCTCCCGGACGCCGAGCGCGCGCCGCCCTCGCCCCGCGCCGCCGTCGTGTCCGTCCCAGCTCGGCGCTTAGCCCGGCCCTCCCCGCCCCCGCGTCGCGTCGATGCGGCGTGTCCCCCTCGGTTCCGCGCCGGCGTCCTCCGGGCTTTCCTTGCCGAGCTGCCAACCCCGCCCTCGCCCCCCAACGGCGGCCAAGCGCCCCGCCCCAAACCCTGCCCCGGCCCCGCAGGCGACCCCGCGACCGGCGACGACGACCGGCAGGAGGGGCACGCGCCGCTCAAGACCGGCGTGGGTGAGGCGGCGGCGTACGTGCCTACGTCATCGCGTGGTGGTTGGTGACCGTGCCATCACCGTCGCCCCCCAACAGGGCAAGGGCAGCCCATTGCCACCGCAGCCCTTTGCCGCGTGCCCACGCCAGCCCCCACCTCCGCCGCGCCGGTCCACCGTTCGCCGGCCCACCGTTCGCCGGTCCACCTTGCGTCATACGCCCCTCCCGGCGGCGCCGCAGTGCTGCCCTCCACCGGAGTGGCCAAGGCCGGCCCGCCCCGCGGCGGCAGCAGCGGCCGCGCGGTCAAGGACGCGTACGAGGCCTTCCACGGCCGCACCGCCGAGGGTGAGGGGGGCGGGGGAAAGGGGCCACCGCGAGGGCAAGGGGCGCGGAAGGAGGGGCCGGGGGCTCGGTAGCCTGGCCAGCCGCACAGCCAAGGTTGGGGAGGCCGACGACAGCTGATCGACAGCCTCTATGGACGCACTTGACGGAGATATGAGGGCAGCTTTGCGCCAGTGCCTGCCCCGCCCGGCCCCCTGCCTCCCCACCTCTGCCGCCAGCCGCCCACGCGCATCGCTCCAGGGGCCAGGGCATCCGCGAGGAGCCGGCGTGCCGTGCATGCCCCGGAACACACACACCCTGACCCTGCCCCTCCCTTTCCCCCCGCCAGCCTCGCCCACGCGCCGCTCCACCGGCCAGGGCATCCGCGAGGAGGAGCAGCAGCAGTCCGGCGGCGGCTCCGGCGGCGGCGGCTCCGGCGGCGGCGGCGATGACGGCGGCGCGCTGGCGGCGGCGCGGCAGCAGGGCCTGGCGGCGTGGGCGCGGCGCGTGGGCTCCGCCTTCACGGCCAAGGCCGTGGGCCGCGAGGGTGGGCAGCCACGGACCATCACACGATGTGCAGCATCAAGAGCCCTACACCCGCGGCCCCCCCAACCCCACCGAATATGCCGGCACCCCCTGGCACGGACCCTGGCGCCCGGTTCCCCTGCTCCCCCCAGAGCCCTACACCCGCGGCCCCGCCAACCCCACCGACTACGCGGATACTAAGATTCACAGCGGCAGCAGCTCTGGCGGCGGAGGCAGCAGCAGGGTGAGGGGTGAGGGGTGAGGGAGGGGAGGGAGGGGGCAGCGTGCGGCCGGGGTTTCGGGCACGAAGGGGAGGGGAGAGGGCTGAACGGCGCCCCCGTACCTTCCCCTCCCCCACTGGCCGTGGAGAGGAGTAGGCAAGGAGATCCAAAGCGCACCTGTTGACGCCCGAAACACACACGCTTAGGCACGTACCCAGGCCCTCTCCCCCTCCATCTCCCCTCTCCCTCAGGCCAAGGAGCCCAGCGGCAAGGAGATCAAGGACGCGCAGTACCTCAAAATCTACGAGGAGCCCCACTCCAAGATCATGCACATCCAGGTACGGCATACGTACGGCAGTACGGCAGTACCGCTCATCGCACGCTCCAGGGGCACCGGGTAGGCCCCCGTGTTGTGGACAGGCGCGCCGTACAGCATATGCCGTTGTCCGCATTTCCGCCACGTCCGTCACATCCGCCCTTCCCTTCTGCCTTGCTTGAGGGAACAAGCATGCGCAGGGCCACACGCGCGCCCATACGCACGAGCGTCATTCTGTAAAACCTTGCGCAGGACAACACGCCAATACACACTTGCGGTAGCCCGGTAACCGTTCCTTTCCCCGGGCTCTCGCCGTCCATCACCCTGCCTCGTCTTCCCCCTTTTCCCCCAGGGCGCCAACTTCAACTGGGACCGCAACAAGGACCGCGAGGAGGGCCAGGTGCGGCAGTACGTATGCACACATGTATCATGTACGTACCGGTAGTAGCTCTGCTGCGAGTCGCCGTATGTGTGTTAAACTTAAGGGCCGAAATAGAGTGTGTGTGTGACACTGCGAGGGGTATCGTCAGGAGCTTCAAAACCCCGAGGCGTAGATCTATATGTAGGCCGCAGCTGAGCGCAAATTGAGCGCAAACGACGCAGGCGGCACCGGTGCAGCATGGCCACAGAAACAACAAACAAACACGCGAAGGCAGTTGCAGTGTCCGGCGCTCAAGATCACGGTGGCGGCGGGCGCGTTGGAGCCACCTGGGTGCCTTGCCATGGGGTTAACAAGCTAACGGCCTAGCGAAATTCTGCAGCCTCCGTCGTAACTGAGCAGGGTCCGGGAGGGCCATGCGCAGGGGTCCACATCGGCCACCCAGCGGCGAGGCATGGCGCCGGCGGGGCGGCCGCTGTGGAGACCACTGAGCTTGACGTGCGAGGTCGGGTGCAGCAGTGGGCATGTGACCCATGGGTCAGCGACGTGGGTGCACGCACGAACCCTGCGCTCCAGCCGCCCTCGCCCCAGGATGCACGCACGGGCGCACACGAATTCATTGTCAGCACCCATCGGGGCACGGTGCGCCGTACAGCTGTGCTACAGCGCTACGACACGCGGGGGCGATGCGCTTAAAGGAGCCGCCCTCGCCCCAGCCAGCTGCCTGATTGAAGTAAAGCGAAGCCTGCGCTACACCGCGAGGCGCCGCAGCCCGGAGCATGGGGGGAAGGGTTCGGGGGGCTGGGCCTGCCCGCGTGTGTGTGTTTGGGCGCGAGGCGAGAGAGAGTTGCAAGGGGGTTGGGGATGGAGCTTGCTTGGGTTCGTGCCTAGGTTTCAGCCGCGCTAGCGATATGCATTTGCTTTGGTAGAATCTATCTTGTCGGAAGCCAGCTAGGCGGTGATACATGTTCACTGCGGCCAAGTGCACAAACTTGCCGCGAGCGCTCGCGAAGCGACAACGTGGCAGCCGCGTAGCGGCACATTAGCCCTGGGCACAGCCACTGCACAGTCAGCTTGCGGGCTGACTTGGCCAACCGCCCGTCCCGCCGGTATCCCTCCCCTCTCGCGCCTCGCTCCTTCCCCCCAGACCACGGTCGACACCGACAACCCCACGCTCTTCGACACCGCCGGCCGCGCCATCCACAAGCTGGCCACGGGTGAGCTGCGGGGACGAGGGGGAAACGAGGGGCGTGCCGGGTGTGCTCCTAGGGGTCGTGGCGGGCGGTTGACCGCACTTCGCGAGCCATCCACAAGGCGGCCACTGGTGAACTGGGCGGGGGAAGAGGCAGTGGGTGCAGGCAAGAGGTTGGAAAATGACCACACGCTTCCTCTCCCCAACACCCCA
>BDDC01000092.1:87565-116761 GCA_001662425.1 Chlamydomonas sphaeroides | reverse complement strand
GTGGGTGGGTGGGTGGGTGGGTGGGTGGGTGGGTGGGCAGCGAGGGGGCGGGGTGATGAGGGGCGGCGTTGGCCGACGTGCGGTGTGCAGAGGCTGGGCACGGCAGCTGGCTGGTGGGCGCTCTGGCGGACGGGGCAGTGCCTGGGGTTGGGGTTGGGCAGGGCGGGAGCAGGCGCAACGAGGGCGATCGCCGTGGCTGGGCGCCGGCGGGCTCCAGGCCGCTGGGGGCCGTGCGTGAGCGGGACTCACCCGCACGGACGTGACGAGGCGGGTCTTGTTGGGGCCAATGTGGTGCCCCACGCACTGCGGGGCAGGGGAGGGGGGCGGGCAGGGTAGCGGTGAGGCAGGGCGGGACTGCAAGGCGGGACGAGGCGGGACGAGGCGGGGCGGGGCTGTCGCCACGAACAGGCCCCATGGCAGAGTCGCGGCGCCATGTGCGGCGCAGCCACCACCTCGCCTGCAGCTCATGCGTCGTAGCATATGGGCTGCAGGTGCTGGCTCAGAGCGTGTGGCACGGTCGCTTACCTGCACGACCACGGCGATGAAGGTGCCGAACTTGGCCACGTTGGGCTCGACCTTGTTCTCCAGCACAAAGCCCGCGTCGTTCTTGATGATCAGCTGCGGGCACGAGGGGGAGGCAACGCAAGGGAGCTCAAGAGAGGAGGAGGGTTTGGGAAACCTGAAGGACAGAGGCGGCGGCTTACGGTATGCGAAAGAGGACAGGGTACAAGGAGGACAATGTCCACCGTCCACCGAGCCGCCCGCCCGCCCGCCTCACCTTCTGCAGAGACGTCACGAACGCCGAGCCCACCACGGGCGCCGGCACCGTGTACGTCATCTGGCGGTACGCCAGCGCCGAGCCGTCCGGGTCGGCGCCCCAGTCGTCGCACACCGTCCCCGTCACGCCCTGCAGAGTCAGGCAGCCAGGCAGCCAGGCAGCCAGGCTTGAAACATGCACTCGGCAGCTCACAGCCCAGCCCGCTCCCAAGCCGTCCCCACGCCTGCGGCAGCCGGGCGCCCAAGCAGCCGCCGCCGCCGCCGCCCCCCCCCCCCACCACGGGCTCACCTCCGAGTCGGCGATCTTCTGCGGGATCACCGCGCCGTTGCCAAACAGCGCCTTGCACACCGTGTGCGGCCCCGCGTTCACCACAAAGTCAGACACGGGCATGTCCAGCGCGGGCGGCACCGCAAAGTTGCACTCGGGCGAGGGCGTGTCCACGTCCACCGCCTCCCAGTCCAGCACGTCGCCCGAGCTGCCCGACGAGCCCGAGCCGCCCTCGCCGCCGCCGCCGCCGCCCGAGGGTGCGTCCGGCGCGTCAGCCTGCGCCGCGGCGCGGTGTGGGCGGGCGTGGAGGGGGCAGGTCCGGTGGCGGAACGTTGCCCGGCGGGGGGCTGCAACTGCGCGGGCGTGCGGGCGGGGCCCATTGGGCCGTGTGGGCCCGTGGGTCCCAACCTCACAAAGCCTGTGCTGCCTGCGTTGTGCTGCCTGCCCGGTGCTGTCTGCCCAGCGCTGCCTGCCCCCCGGTGCTGCCTGCCCCCCAGCGCTGCCTTCCCCCCGGTGCCTGCTCCGCCACTCACGATGCGCACGAGCTGCATGCTGAGCTCCACGGTGATGGCGTCGCCCGCGGCCTTGTCCACCCGCTCCATGCGCCGGATGTAGCGCTTGCCCTGGCGGGAGGACGGACGCACGTGCGGGGTTAGCGCACTGCACTGCACTGCCGGGTGCACTGCATGCGTGGGTCCGCATGCATGCGGGGCCGTGCACGCCGTGTGCTGATGTGTGACGCATGCAAGGGGCCTTGGTACGGCGCGCCCGCTTGGCGCCGCGGCGGCCTCCCAGCGCCCCACACGCACGCACTCACCTGCCACAGCGGCACGCACGCGGGCCGCGCCTCGCCGTCGGGGGACTCGTCGGCGGCGCCGGCGGGCGTGCGCGGCGTCGGGGGCACCGCCCCGCGGCCCGGCGTCGGGGGCACCGCCCCGCCCTGCGGCAACAAACACACAACACGCAGCGCGGCACGTCAGCGGCACACGCTGGACGACGCTCGCCGTGCTGTGCTGTGCTGTGCTGTGCTAGGCGCCCGAACGCACATGCCTACGCGGCCAGCTGCCGCCGTCAGCAGTGCCCAACCACAGGCCGACGCCGGTGGCTACTTCAGCGCTCATCTCAGCCGCCCCGCCCGGCCCGTCAGCGGCTCACGCTGGCCGGGGTCGAGGGCGTGGGCGGCGGCAGCTCGGGCTGCGCGGTGCCCGCGTCCACGTCGGCCTTGAAGGGGACGTCCCAGATGGGGATCTGGGTCTTGGCCAGCGTCTTCTTGCTGTTGAGCAGCTCGATGCGGATGTCGCCGAACTGCAGGGAGGGCGGGGCGAGCGGCGGGGAGGGGGGAAGGGGCGGCGAGAGGCGAGGAGGGTGAGGACAGGCGCATGCTGACGCGCGCGCATGGTGTCGTACGCCCCGGTGCGCCGTGGGCATGGGCCCTGCTGCTTTCGCCTACGCCATCCTGCAATCCGCCTCCAAACCCAGCCCCTACCGTCTGTTCCGTACCCCCTACCCTTTCCCCCTCCCCGACACCCCCCACGATCTGCCCCAACCGGCCCCGACCCGCCTCATTCCTGCGATCCTGCCGCAGCCCCCAGCCTCCAGCCCAACCAATCCCCGCACCTCGAGCCGCTTCTTGGCGCCCTTGATGCCCGCGCCCTCCTTGAAGGCACGGCCCAGCGGGATGGCCAGCTCGACGTCCCGCGGGTCGGCC
Source organism: Chlamydomonas sphaeroides (assembly GCA_001662425.1). NCBI lineage: Eukaryota > Viridiplantae > Chlorophyta > Chlorophyceae > Chlamydomonadales > Chlamydomonadaceae > Chlamydomonas > Chlamydomonas sphaeroides. The sequence goes on along the minus strand of BDDC01000092.1, from coordinate 114,008 downwards.
TCGCCGCCGTGCATCTGGCAGTTGAGCGGCTGCCGGCTGTCAAAGGCGCACAGCCTGCGATGGGTGCATGTCAGAGGACCCGGAAAGGGCACAGGCAGGTTCAGGCACGGAAGGGGAAGGCGCGGATCGCACATGCACATTCGCTTGCCACCGTGGGCGCCCCAAAGCGCTCCCGCACCGAAGCACCCCCGCTCCAGCCGCAACGCTCACGTGATCTCGGTGATGCCGTTGGAGAGCGGCGCCGCCAGGCCGCGGAAGCGATGCACCTTGAGGTGCAGGCGGTAGTTGCGCAGCTGGTCGTGCACCTTGTCGGGGTCCTGGGTGTACCGTTAGGGGAGCAGGCAGGCAGGAAGGAGGGGAGGAGAGGAGGAGGGGATGCGAGAAGAAGATGGGCCATGATTGGAAAGAACCTTATGCCGGGGTGCGAGCGGGTGCCGGAGGTTGCAAGGGAACGTGCGCAGCGCAGGGTGGGCGTCATGGGGGGGGGAAGGCCATCTGCACGTCTGTGCGCAGGCCACAGGACGTGGCCCCGGGCGCCTCGGTAGGCCCCAGAGGCGCGCAGGCGTCATGGCCGGAACCCCCTCGCACCTGGATGTCGGTCAGCACGGCGCGCATCTGTGGGAGAGGCGGGAGCGAGGCCGGCACGGGCGACAGACAGGGCAGGCGGTGGGCCGTGAGGAAGCGCCCAGTGAGGTGCGCACCCGCTCCCACCGCAAGTTCCCCGTCCGTACACCCGTGCCGCGCGACTGCATGCGCCGTACCGTAGTACGCAAACTGCCGTACCTCCTTGTACTGCTGCTTGGCCAGGATGGACACGCCAAACGACAGCTGCCCCGAGCGCAGGCCGGAGCCGGAGCGGTCCTTGAGCGGCATGCTGCAAGGCGGGCAGCCCGCAGGGCAACCACCGCCGTCAAAAAGCACGCACGGCGCAGCCGCAGGCGGCCAAACACCCACAACCGCCGCAACAAGAGGGCCTCAGTGCTGTGCCCCACGCGGCCGGCGACCGCAGCAGCATTCTGGTAACAGCAGCAGCGCTCTGGTGACAGCAAGGCAAGCCACATGCTGTCAGAAGCTCGCGATGCTCACGTGAAGCGCTTCTCCTGGCCCAGCTTGTTCATCCGCAGCGCCTCCGCCAGGTCCAAGGTCACCATGCCGCAGAAGCTGCGCCGCAAGGGAGGGGGTACGCCATGTGATACAACGAACCAGTTGCAATTCGCCGAGCAGGGGGAGGCCCGCAGCAGGCGTGGTCGGGAAAGAGCGAGTGATGGTGAGTGATGGTGAGTGATGGTGGGGGAGGTGTCGGGAGCTGCAATGCATGTGGGGGGCGGCAGTTGAGGGGGCATGACAAAGCCTGACGAAGCACGGCCGATGCGGCACCTGCCACGCACCTGTTGAAGTGGCCAATGTCCTTGTCCAGGATTTCGAGCTTGATAATGGTGTCCTCGGTGGCGTGGTCGAGCGGGAAGGGCAGGCTGGTGGGCGGGGTGGGAGCAGGGGAGGCAGGGCGTGGGGAGCAGGGGAGCCAGGGGCTGCAGCGGTCGGCGCAAGGCATGCAGCGGGAACGTGGCATCGCACTCCAGTGGAAACCCGAAACCGACCAAAAGCCCGAGACGCAGCCCCCTTCACTCACCACTCCTCCCACAGCTGTGATGTCGGGCGACGGGCGCGGCAGGCGGCAGGCGGGGCAAGGCAGGGTTAGGACGGCGTCAGGGGGCGGCGCGTAGTGGCCGTTGCATGGGCAGCCTGGCGCATCCCCTTGGCCTGCTTCTGGGTGGGTGGGGTTGGCACTTTGCAGAGAGGCCGTGCGTGCGTACCGGGTTGCGGGCCTTGAGCACGACGCGGGTCTCGGCCTCAGCCAGGACGATCTTCTCGCCGTTGGCCCCCGGCCGCTGGACGACGACACGCACGAAGGGGTCGCAGGTGGCGCCCGGCATCGTGCTGCCGGCCACCAGGCCGATGGCCTCAGACACGTTGACGCACACAAAGTGGTCCGAGTTGAGCCAGTGGCTGAAACCCTGCAGGCAACAGGCGCAGGGGACGGTGGTCCGGCAGAGGCGGTGGCAGTCGGACGGGGGTTACTGGCGCTGCAAGGTCGCAGCGAGTCGTTTGCGCACCTGGGCGTTGCTTCGCGCCGGGCGGTCCATGGCTGGTGCGGAGTGGCTGCTGGCACCTAGCATCTCATCGAGCGAGCCAGCATCGGGCAGCGACAGCGCGGCGACTTTGGGAGCACGCCCAATGCCCTACACAGGCAGAAGGATGTCGATTAGCTTTCGTGAAGCGACGATGAACGCATCCTTGCAGGGAGCATGCAACTCTGAGTTCTTGTCGCACCTCCAGCTCGCCGCCGTCGCCATCGCGCAGCGCGTCGCTGGCTAGGACAGAATAGTCCGTGTCGTCCATTCGCATCGCAACGACGCGCTTCAACATCTTTGCGTGTGTTACTTTGGGGGTCAAGTGAGGACGACCTTCTGATTTGTATCTTTCGCTCTCTGATTATGCCGTTAGATATGGCCCTGTAGTGCGGACGCATCGGGGTAACGCCGGTTATTGTTCCCTTATGGCATGGCATGGGCGCAAGGCTACGCGACTTCCCGCCCCCTTGTCGCCTCGCCCTTGAAAGCCACTCGAAGCTGGTAGTGAAGCCATTGACAAGACCTATCTATCGCAACGCGTTTGCGGTCCAGGCGCTCCCCTGTTGCCCGTTCCCGTGGCACCTGGTGGCACTGGCGTGCCTACCCGGCTTCCTCGCACCATTACCACCACCGCGTACGGGGCAATTTCAGATCATTGGCGGCGAGTTGCAACGCTGTTCGCCCACCAAACCCGAAAACCGTCCTGATACGGCCTGCCAGGCTCCCTGCCCGCCCTTCCGCCTCGGGGCACCTACCCTCTGCTCCGCTAGCGATATGAACCCGGTCGCCTCACATCACAGTACTTGCTGTACCTTCCAGTGCCTCAGGTTCCACCATACACTCGCTGCCTCCGCTGCTGGACACTCCCAACCTGCGACGACGACATCCGACAACTAACGCTCGCGAAGGACTCAGAGCTCATGAATGCCCGCGAGATGCTTTAGAATTCAGAAGCTGATGTCAGGGAATAGGTGCGCAAACTCCTCGGGCATAGCGAGCGGCTTCGGCTGACCCCCGGCCGCGAAGAAGGGGTACCAAGTTGTTGGCAGGCGTGGACTGCGCAGCGGTATGCGCTCCAGCTCCTCTGCCGACACCCAGCACGCGCCCGCGGACTCGAAGCACGGCGCCTGAGGTTCGCGCGGGGGCAGGGGCGAACGCTCGAGCCATGAAATCGATGGGTCAAGACCTGGCAGAGGTGGGCCACGGGTGTCCCGTCCCGCCTGGCGCTCCCCGCCCCACCGTTTTGGGGCAGGCGGTCTCGTCCTTCAGACTCGCGTAGAATGTCTGCCACGGGACAAGGCATGGCGTTGCCGGGATTACTAATGCAGCGCAGCAAGGCGGTAGAACATGGCCAGCGCACACTTGCCGACAACCGCTGCGACAGCTGCGCCCGACCCGCTGCCCCCGACCCGCCGCTGATGCGGCCACGCCCCTGCCCCCGACGCACCACCAGCCGCCAGTTTGGCGCCCCCGTGGCCGTATCCAACGTATGAGCCACCTGCCCCACAGGGCAGGGCAGCAGCGGGGGAGGTACCGAGGGAGGCGCGAGCTAGTGAGCACTCGGGCAAGGCACAGGGTGTGGCGGGCATCCCAACGAGCGCGAGCGCGGACGCCGTTGGCGGCGGCCCCTGCCGTGCCGTTGCTGGGCCACAGCACGGCATCTCCCTCGGTTCACGGCAGGACCGCTGCCACCCCTGCCACCGGGCCCTGCGGCCCACGGTCTGGCCCGCGATGCACGACATTAGCGCAAACACGCACAAACACGCACATTCACGATCCACAACAGGCGCCCGGGCCCCACCTCCACAAGGCCCTGCAGCTCCACCTCCACGCCCGCCTCCTCCTCGCACTCGCGCAGCTGCGGAGCAAGGCACGTCCCACCAGCGGCATCAGCATTAGCGCGTGCTGCGAGTGTGCTCGCTCGTGCCCCGGGCGGCGCGGCAGGCCCCCTGCACCCGGCTGACCCTGGCTAGCTCAGCAGGCGGAGAGCGCGCTGCCTGCGGCCGCCTGCTGCGCACCGCCGCTGCTGGCGCAGCCGAGACCCGCAAGCAGGCAGAGAGCAGCAGGCGCGGCAGAGACCCCGGGTCTGGTCTCTGGTGGCACTGCGTGGGAGGACCCCACTGGGCCTCGCAGCGCATCGCACATAGGGCCGCACAGGGCCGCCGCAGTCACATGCATGCGGCCCATGCGGCCCCCGCGCACCGCAGTGCCTCGCAGCGTCTCGCCCTCGTCGCTGCAGCCGCCCGGCAGCCAGAAGCCCTGCGCCGCAAACTCCTGCACCTGCGGTGCCAGGTTGGGCAAGGGGCGCGTGTGTGTGTGGCGGGACGGTGCGTTGGTCGGGTCCCTGCGGTCGGCACAGGCGGCGCTGCAACGCATGTTGCGGCTGGGCAGACACACCGGGGTTGCCGGCAGCAGGCGGCTACAGGCCTCGGGTCGCAGGCTCCGGCTTGGGGGCCGGGACGCCGGCAGCGGATGTGTCCCCAGGACAGCTGCACAACCACGCGGGTTTGTCCCCAGAACAACTACGGCACAAAACTACACATATCCGGCACCAGCCAGGTACCATGAGGAACTTGTTGTCGCTCCGCCGGTGCACGATCACGGCAGCGCCAAGCATGCGTCGCTGCTCGGGCCGCGGGCCGCCCGGCCAGTGGGCCTCGTGGATATGCACCTGGAGGGAGGGGGCGACGGCAGGGGAAGTGGCGTGCCGATGCCTGCCTCGCATGTGCTCAGCTGCTTCGTTGGCGCGGCACGGTACGGCATCGCCCCCGGCATGCTTCACGTGTGCTCTATTCCGTAGGTGGCGCCTTCTTTGCAGCGTTACACCCCCCGCGGGGCTGCTCACGCCTGCAGTGTTACAATGCAGCTTGCACATACAACCGCAGCCATCCACCCAAGCGCCAGCTTGACGCCACGTGCGCCTGCTGCAGGCCCTCCTCCTCCCGTCCTCGGCCCGCCCACCTCACCGCCAGGTTCTCGGTCATGGCGCCGCACGCCTCGCACGGCACGTGGTTGCGGTTCTCCTCGTAGATGTGGTACAGCGGCTGGTGGCGCCACAGCTCATCCGCGCTGAGCCCCGACTGGCCGCACCAAGCGCAGGAGCACAGCCCCCAGGCCGTCGCGACGGCGGAGGAGGCGGAGGCGGTCGAGGCGGCCGCGACGGGCACGGCGGCAGCGGAGCCGTTGGCGGCGGGTGCGGTCGCGGCGCGTGGCGCGGAGCGGCCTGCAGCGGGAGGCCGTGGGTCGGGTGGGTGTCGCTGCAGGCTGAGCGGGGTGGGGGCGGGGGAGGGCGGAGTCCAGAGCTGGGGCCAGAGCTGGGGCCACATGGGTGGCCATGCTGTAGGTCTTCCCGCACCGCCTTGCCCCTCAAGCACCATGGGGGGCCATCCCGTGGGTCTTCCCGCCCCGCCTTGCCCCGCAGCACTGTAGGCGCCAGCACGCTGCCCCACCCATGCTGGCGATGTGGCCCAGCGCCTCCTCCACATGCGGCCCGAAGCAGGTGACCATGTTAGCCCCCGCAGCGAAGGACGAGATGCGGAGGGCCGCGTCCTGGGGGGCAGCAGGGGCAGGACGGGCAGCAGGGGCAGCAGAGGCAGCAGAGGCAGCAGGGTCCGGTCAGACAGGGAGGGAGGCCGGCGGTTGGCGCCGGCAGCAAACGGGACGGCTGCCAGAGCGAGGGGACGGCCATGGGTTATGGCTGGAAGGGGCATCGGCACCCAAAGCGGCAACTTGACAGCTAGCCCCATCGGACGTGCTGGATCCCCGGGTGCGAGCCAGGCCCCGTGCTCTGCTCTGACCTCCACGGCGAGTGGGTGCCACATCGCGATGAAGGCGTGCGGGCACGCCGCACGGGCCGCCCGCGCCTGCGCCAGCGCCGCCTCTGCACGGGCGCCGCGGGCAGGGACCCACAGCGGGCGGGAGGGAGGTGTGCTCATGCGCCTGCGCATGCTCCGCAATATGCTTGCATGTGGTTCGCCTGGAGGGCATGGCCGACTGCGGTTCTCCTGCCGTGTCAGCCGAGCATGTCGGCAGCCTTGCCTGTTGACTTGCCAAAGGCGCGTTGGCTGCTAGCGCCGTCCGCTGGGCTAGGGCTGACGCCGTGGATGCCGTGGATAGCTGGTGACTCAGCGAGCTCCGAGGGGCGGGCAGCGCTGGCGGTTAGCAGCAGGACCACGAAGTGGCTGGTGTCGAGCGTTCCATCGGGATGGCGGACTGCCACGGCATCCGCCACGGCCCCGGGCTCGGCGCCCGAGGGCAGCGATAGCGTGCGGAAACCGCTCGCCACGGAGCGCCGGGCGGCGTCAAGGGGGCTGGCGGGGTTGACGCCGACAGTCACCACCGTGTGGCGGGGAGAGGGCGCGCACGTTGGGTTGTTGATGCTTGTGTCGCATGTCTTGGTCAGCGCGCTGACTGCGGAATGGCCACATGTGCCTTGTTTGCGCTGCCGCCGCGAGAACGTCCAGTACGTAGCTGCAGCGCCTGCTGCGAGGCAGGTCGCAATCGCAACTGCACTAAGGCCACGCATAGCCATGATTGTTAGCCACTTGCATCTACATGCATCTTCGAATGCACTGTGTGCGACCTCTTTAGACCGTCCATGTGCCCGTGCGGAGGGGCGAAGGGCAAACCGCACGCGGCTCCCCCTCCTCACCCGCCCAGCGCCCGCCCCTACCCGCCGTGCCCTGCCGTGTTAACATGGGCCCAACCACATTCGAACAGAGGATGCCCCTGTGTTCAGGCCCACGCTCTACCCTTCGCGACATCCATTTCACAATGAGCCACGTGGCCACGACAGCTTGGCCCGCTCTTGACTGCGCCCCCGACCCGCTACACATCTGCTGGCCTGTCGGAACCCTGCGTGTTGTCAGGGGAGCCCCTGCACAAGACATCCCTGTCTTCCTTCTCATTCCAACAAAACAAATGTCTTGCTTAGGTGCCTCCTTAGCTGCCTCTTAAGCTCAAGCCTGGCGGCGCCACCGCCACCAGGACCGCCCAGGGTTCCCCCCCCTCGACCGCCACCACGCGCGTCCCGGCGAGCCGGCGTGCTGTCTGCGCGGCTACTTTGTGGGCCGCCAGCCCCCCGACGTTGCGGCTGGCCGCAATATGGCTTGCTTTCTCTTCTCCTCACACCCTTCTCCTCACACCAACCAAGAGCAGCTCGGTGATTACACGCGCGGCTGTGTGCGGGCAGGCGCCCGCATAGAGCACACGCCTGCGCAATACTGCGGCCGCCAGACGGCAGCGCATGCAGACTGTGCGTCACAACAGCAGCGGACGACAACACATACATGCAACAGCAAAAGGCACAAGCCGCAGGACACAGGCCGGGGATCGGCAGCAAAACACACACACACGCCTTGCTCCACAGCACATGCTCCATGCCAGCTACAGGCCAACACACGTCATAATGTACAAAGCAGTAACGCAGTCACCCACATCCTGCATAACAACACCGCCCAGCCATAGCGCGCCGCCCAGGAACGCCGCCGCTCAGTGCCACCACAGCGAGCCGCCCCAAGCTCACTCCTGTGCCAGCGCCTCCTTGCCCTCGCCGCCCACGACCAGCACACCGCCCTCCTCGCCCGCCTGCGCCTCCTCCTCCGCGGCCTCCTCGGCGGCCACCTCGCCCACCGCCTCGCTGTAGGCCGCCAGCCGCTCCTGCTCGGCCTGCTGCGCCGCGGCGTAGCGCGACATTGCCACCGAGGCCTTGGTCTTGTCGGTCCAGGGCACCGAGGCGGCGCCGTCCGAGCTGCGGGCAGACAGGGAGCGCAGCCCAGTCAGTAGGGGCGCGTGGGGCGGAGCGGACGAGCGAGAAGCGCAGCCCCCAGGGAGCATGAGGGGGAGAGGAGGCACCGACAAAGGGGCCCTCTGCCGGCTCACAGGCAGGCAGGGCGAGGTGTGGGCCGTGGAGGGCAGGGGTGCACGCCGGGGCTGCGCGCCATGCACCCAGGCTGGCAGGCAGGTAAGGCCGCAGCGCACCTAATGCACACGCCCTGGCGGTCGTCGCAGGTGGTGCCGGAGGGACAGCAGTGCTGCAGGTCGCGGCAGGTGACGCCGCCGGCCAGAGGGCAGCAGTCGTGCCTGCGGGGAGCGGGGGCGCGATGCAGCGGGAGTGGGGGCTGAGGGCGGGCGCCGAGCGCGTCCGCGCCCCACCCAGCACCCTCTGATAGCCGCGCTGGCTGGACCAGGTCCGTGTAGCCAGGCCGCTCTGGGTCGTCGAACGCGGGCTGCTGGCAAAGGCGCAGGGGGCGGGGTGCGGCGGCCACGCACCAGAGGCACAGGAAGCCGAAGAGCGAGAAGGAGCAGGAGCATGAGTTGCCCACGGGGCACTCGGTCCAGCCAAACATGTCGCACATCTGCAGCAGCAGCAGCAAAGCAACATGACGCCATGCGTGGGGCTCCCGAGATGCACGGGGCCATAAGCAGGTACAGCGGCGGGAGGCAGCCGGCCAGCAGGCGCGGCAGGCGGTCTGGACCGGCGGAGGCCGTCGTGCACGCCCCTCCCGCACCTCGGGCACGGGCTTGTTGGGTGAGCTCTTGACGGGGTAGGAGGCGGCCGAGGCGATGCCGCACAAACCCTTGCCGCCGGTGCCCAGCTTGAGGCGGAAGTAGCCCTGAGGAGAGGGGCAGGGGAATGGGAGGAGGGGGGAGGGCGCGCCAGGGTTATGGTAAGCCGAGAACGGTGGCGCACGGGCGCAGGGGAGCAGCACGAGGATTGCACCAGTGAGTAGGGGCAGGGTAGCAGCACGAGGATTGCACCAGTAAGTAGGGGCAGGGGAGCAGCACAAGGGAGGGTTGCACCAGTGAGTAGGGGCAGGGTAGCAGCACGAGGGAGCGCTGCGCCAGCCGGCGGGCGACCCCATCCAGTACGCACAGCTGCTGACATACGGCCTGCCCTCGCCCCAGCCCTCGCCTTCCTCCCGCCTCACCTCCTCGCCCCAGCCCGCGCCCCAGCTGTTCTTCACGATCCAGTAGCTCTCGCCCTCGCCGCCCGCCAGCTCGCCCGTGGGCAGCGCGCCCGTGACATTGTAGCCCACCGCCAGCACGCCGTGGTTGAGGCCCTCGCAGCAGGTGGAGATCACGCCGCGGCTGTAGAACTGCATGTTGGCGCCTGGGGTGGCGGGGAGGGAGAGCAGGGGTAGAGGCACGGGTGCAGGGACACACGTGAGGGGCACACGGAGCAGCAGGCAGCGTGACCTCCCGGGCGGGGCACGGGGTGGGGTACGCTGCAAGAGGTGCGTCGTGCGGGTGGGCGGCAATCGACGGGGTGGGGTGTCGCGGCATTGCGCAAAGCGCGCCGCGTACGGCGGCAAGACTGCGGGGTTGGTGGCGGGAGCGGCGCCGCCTGGCGGACTCACTCGCGCAAATGGCGACGGCGACGGGCTGGTGCGCCACGGCCTTGAGCAGAGCGGGCTCGGTGGTGGGCACATCCTCGTAGCCGTCGATGGACACGGCCGGCCTGCGGGAAGGGGCCAGGAGGGCAGCGGGGGAGGAAGGGAGGAGGGGAGCGGGTCAGTGCCCGTTTGTTGCCTGTGGATGCGGCCGGGGGGGGAGGGCAGGAGGGCAGCGGGGCGGGTGGGTGGGCAAGACGGCTGCAGTGCCGGCGTGTCACGTGTCACGTGTCACGCGGCGCGCAGCTACGGGGGGAGGCTCCAGGAGCGTTGTTTGCGGAGCGCAGGGGAGGGCTGAGACACAAGGCATGGGCTGTCCGGTAGATGACGCTAGCGGCAATGCGAGAGGTTCCGGGGGCGCGAGGCCCGGGGGTAGGCACGTGTGTCGCGCGGCCTGGCCGCCAGGCGGGCGCTGCTGCGTGCGGCGCCCGCACCTGTCCTGCTGCTTGCGGGCGTTGCACCACAGTCCGAAGCCCCAGCCGCTCCAGTACGAATAGTCGGCCTGGCCACACGGGCAGGGCAGGCGGGGCAGGTGTCAGCATGTGCCCTAGATAGACGTCCTGGCGGACGCATGGCCCTGCGGCCAGGCACCTTCTGGCTCGCGCCAGCACGCTTGCGGACACTGCACCCTTGCCAAGCCATCCTGCCCGCGGCACCTCCGACCCGAACCGCACCGGCTTCCAGCCCACCCCGCTCCCCCTTTCCCCGCGTCATGGCCCCCACCCACCTCGGTGTCGATGCCGCCGTTCTTCATGACGTACTTGAACGCATCGTCCATCAGACCGCCGCCGCAGCCCAGGTTGCTCTCTGCGGGGGCCAGGCAGGGAGCGCATATGGAGCGGGGCGGCTGCTGCCGAGGCGGCGATGGGCTGCTGCCGTGTAGAGTCCCGCACCCAGGCAGGGCCCTGCGCCCTGACGTCTCCAGATCAATTAGCTGCTGCTCTGTCAGGGGCCGCCGCCTAGCTCAGAGCCCCGCCTATGCGCACAACATTGCGCTGAGTGAGGCTGTACGGGAATGTAGTGCACGTGTGTCGCGCACGGCGCCGCACCCGTGTCGCAGTCGACCAGCTGCTGCTCGCTCAGGGACACCAGCTCTCCGGTGGCCAGTGCGTTGACGCCCTCGATGGCGCCCACCGCGGAGAAGGCCCAGCAGGAGCCGCACTGGCCCTGGTTCTTGACCTGGGACCAGGGCGCACGGAGAGGGCAGGACGGGCCGAAGCGTCATCCGACGACGCGTGACCTGCGCGCCGCAGACACCCCACGACGCGCGCTCCGCAGCGCCCGGACCCCCTGGCTGCGAGCGCAGGTGGCACCGCTAAGCGGTGTGGGGACCCAGGACAGCGTATTCACGGAGCGTGCGGCCTCACCTCCGCCACGGCGCCCTTGTCGCGCCAGTCCATGGCCGGCGGCGTGGCGGCTCCCGCGTAGCGCCATGACTCGGCCGCGGCCTCGCCCAGCCGCTCCCTGCGCAGGCGGCAGATCAGGGGGTAGGCCGCGATCGCACACAGGCTCGCGACTACCCGGCCACTCCGCCCTGATCGCCCCGGGGTGCGGCACACGTCACCGTGAGGAGCACGCGGGCAATGAGGGGGGCAGAGGGCAGGCGACCCCGGGGCGTCGCGCGGGCTGCCCTCCAGCTGGCGGGTGCCCCTGTTCCGCCCCAGGCGGCCCGCGGCCGTGCCTTGCACACGTCAAACACATCGTGGCGTTGGCTCTCAATCAACACACTACATCCCCGCTCGGAGGTTCGCAACTAGTTCGTTACTCCCATGGTACATCCCCGACATCGCCCGCCGCACTGCCGCTGCCACGCACTTGCGCTCCAGCTCCTGCTCGCTGATGGCCAGGCCCAGTCGGCCCTTGGAGAACTCCTCCCACGTCAGGTCGGCAAATTCGTTGAGCGCCAGCTGCGGGGCGGGGCCAGGGCGGGGCGAGTGAGGTGCGATCGGGCCGGCGTGCAGGGGCGGCCTCACAGGGGAGCGCGGCGTGGGGGTGGCCGCTGGCCGGGAGAGTAGCCCCTCGAGACGCGCGGGCGCAGCACACGCGACCCCGGCCGCAGTCCGAGGCGCTCGCTGCGCCATGATGTTCAGCATAGAGATCGACACCCACCGTGACCCCCGGGTCGCGCTGCATGGCTTCGTGGATGGCTGCCACATTGTCGGTGAACACCTGCAGCCGCCGGCTGTACTCCTGTGGACAGGCAGGATGGGGTGGCGTCACAGCAGGGACGGGTGTCAGAAAGCGGCAGGTGTGTGTGGGGGGGGGGGTGCAGAGCCGCGCACGTTCGCAGAGAGGAGAGGGGCGGAGGACGCGTTGCGTCGGCGATGTGGGGCCGCGGTTGTGCTGTCGTTCTTGCTGGGATCCCCGACCTCACCGTGCTTCCATCACGGTAGCTGCGGCCGTGCTGCTGCGACCACAGCATGAAAGCAGTACGTGGCTGGGCCTGGCGGAGGGGGAGGGGGCAAGGCGAAGGCGACCGGGTAAGCGGGCCCGCTGTCAGGTGTGGCGCCCTGCAGCTGACGTGGGCACTCGAGGCCAAAACCCTTGCGGCGGCCAAACACCTTGGCGAGCGCGAGCAGGTCCGAAGCTGTCAGGGACGGCTGGCCCTGACCGACGGCGGCCAGCCCAGCGAGCGCTGCGAGCAGCAGGAGCCTTGTGCATGCAGCCATGCTGCTCTCGTAAGGACCTCGGCTCGGTGAGACGATGGCAGCTTGAGCTACGTTCGGTGCTTATCTGCACAGCTGTGCAATAGGTGTATGCAAGGGCTCAGGACGTGAGGACGAGTACTGTAATCCGCCAAAGCGAATTATTGCGGGATTGCCCCAAGCGACAGCTGCACAGCTCAGTCCCCAGACGCCTGCTTAGCGTCCTCGCTACAATATAAGAGAGTTCATACCCTGCTGCCACTGCCACAACATCATGAGTAGGGGCTTGCCACGACACGACCTGTAGTTGCGACTACGTAGTACACTCCGATGGACCGCCCGGTCAGCAGCTTGCTCAAGCATACTCCTGTTGGCGACAAAGCGGTGCTCGCACCTCGAGGTGAGTCGGGCTGCAGCATTCCCACTCGGCGCAAGCGCAAAAGCCAACGCAGCTCTTCCTAGCTAGCAACCCTGAAGCAGCAGGCTCTGGGCACGGTCTGCGCACAACGGGTCACACCCTAGCTGCCGGGCACGACCGAGCAAGGCCCCACCCACTGGGGCACCAGGCTCCGGGCACGGCCCGTGTGCAACTGGACCCCCTACATGTCGGGCACGACCGCGTGGGTTGCTTCCCGGTCAACCTGCCTGCGCTCTTGCTGTAGCTGCAACCTGCCTGCGCTGCTGCACCCGGCTCCTTCCGCCTTGCCAGTCGCCGTGGTGACCGCCGTGCTGGGCACCGCGCTGGCGCTACTCCTCGCCTACCTCGTGTACGCCTGGGCCTCCCGGCGCCGCTTGGTGAGCCACTTGCCCGTCTCCATTGCAACCCCGCCGCGACCAGCCGCCGGCCCCCCTTCTGTGCTCCTCCGTACGCCCCGTGGCGTGCTGCCTCCCTCCTGCAACACCTCATCCCACCTCCGGTCGTCCTCGCCCCGTGTGCACCCAGAGAGCTGCCGGCGGGCGCTGGAGGCGTGGCAAGGGACAGCCGCTCTCCAGCTCCAACCCCCAGGTGGAGGCCGAGGTGGTCATCGACGACGCGCGCGGGCGCTCACGCTGGGGCCCCCGCCGGCCGCTGCCCTGGCCCCTGTCGGCGCTGCCGCCGCGCCTGCAGCTCCGCCTGGCGCAGGCCCTAGACGGCGGCCGCGGCTCGGGGCTGCCGGCCTGGCTGTCCGGGGTCTGGCCCGGGACCCTGTCCGGCCCCGCCGACGGCCTGCCCGTGGATGAAATGGGCGGCGACGCCGGCGGCGGCTGGTCGGGCGTTGCCGGCGGCGGCGCCGGCCCTCGCTTCCTCGCCACCACCGCCAGCGGCAAGTGGCTGACGGTTGTGGTCAACACGACCACAAGGCAGCAGCACCAACAGCGGCAGGGCAGTGGCGAGTCGCACGCGCTCAGCCGGCACGGGTCCATGACCACGGCCGCGCAGGCCTCCTCGCCCAAGCACCGGCTGAGCCTGGGCCTGTGGCCGGGGCTGGGGACGCAGCCGTCCGACGGCGCGCCGGAGGCCGCCGAGCCAAGTGCCGGCCCCGGGCCGGGCAGCACGGCCGTGGCGCCGGGCGCGGGGGTGGAGGCGGGTGGCAGGCAGGCGCAGCCGCGGCGTATGGGCAGCACGGGCGTGCCGGCGGGCTTGCCCGTGCGCGCCCCGGCGAGCGCGGTGCCGGACGACCGAGGCGCGGGCCCAGTCGGGCCGCCGCCTCCGCAGCGGCAGCACTCGAAGAGCGGCTCGTCGCTGCCGTCGGAGCAGGCGCCGGGGCCCGGGCCGGGCGCGGACGGCAAGCCGGCGGGCGGCGGCGCGGGTGGAGCGGGCGGCGTGCAGGGCAGTCCGTTCTCGCGGGTGGAGCTGGACCCTGCGGCCTGGTACACAAAGACGCTGCACAACAAGCAGCTGTCTGTGGCGCCGGCGGCAGGAGCAGGAGGGGGAGCAGGAGGGGGCGCGCCCAAGGCGCACGCGCTGTAGCGCCGGCAGATGAATTCGGCGGCTGGGGGACTGAAGGCCCGAGCGGGCAGAGGGGCTACGGTGAGGCTGCAGCTGCAGCTTGCGGTAGGCAGGAGGGGTTAGACGCAGGCGATGGGGTCGTGGGGAGGAGCCTGCCTGGGGCAGGTGGGTTGGGGCGGTAGGGTAGGGTTTCAAAGACGAGGTATGCTGCTATCACGACCCTGTGACCTGTCGAATTGGGTAGGGCGGTCGGGCGCCCGAGGTTGGGCGCAGGGTCCTGCTGCGGGCATGGACATGCGTGCGGTGGGGAGGAGGCGGGGTACGTGGAGGCGGTGCGAACTCGGGGGGAGCGCTGGCCGTGAGGCAGGGCGCGTGGGAGCCCCGCGAGTAGCTGCGAGGTGGCGGGGCGCGTCTTGGCTGCAGCCCACGTCGCGAGCTGAGCGCATGGCGATGGAGCGCTGCTGCCGGCAAGGCGATCATGGTGCTCATGAATGTACGATTCCTGTGGCTTTCCACAGGGCGACAGTGCCAAGATGGGCCCCTTACACACGGCAATCCAACTGCAAGGCCGCAAGCCAGGAGCCTCCTGCTGCAAGCGACGGCCGGGCAGCAGCTCTCCTGCATCGCCGCAAGCCGCCCAGTGCGCCCAGCGCTCATAGTCTCCCTGCTCCCAGCCCCCTGACAGCGCCACCCAGCTGTCCTCCCCCTCATCACGACCGGCCCCTCTTGAAGCCGCCACCGCGCCGCCCGCCGCCGCCGCCGTCACCCCGTCCCCCGCGCCCGCCACCGCCACCGCGCCCGCGCCCCCGGTCGCCCCCGCGTCCCTTGTCACCCCCGCCGCGCCCGCGCCCGCGGCCCCCGTCTCGCCCTCCGCGACCGAAGCCGCCGCCCCCGTCCCGGCTCCCCCGGCCGAAACCCCCGCCGCGTCCACCACGGCTGAAGCCCCCGTCCCGCTCTCCGCCGCCGCCGCCTCTGCCTCTGCCTCCGCCGCCTCCACCCACCCGGTCCCGGTTGCCGCCGTAGTCGTCGCCACGCTCGCTGCGGCCGCCGCCCCGGCCCCCTCGGCCCCTGCCTCCCCGGAAGCCGCGGCCGCCGCGGCCCCGGTAGGAGCCCACCATCTCATCCGGCTCGGGCGCGCGGCCCACCTCCTCCCTGCGGCACAGGGAGCGAGCGCACACGCGGGGCGGGATGTCAGAAAAGGGATGGGGAAAGCGGCCGGAGCCTCAACGCGGCAAGCGCACGGCTGGGGCCATGCAGCTGCCGCGGGTGGGCGGGAGGAGGAAAGATTCTTGGGGCAGCCGAGCTACCCTGCGCCAGGCGGGTCCAGCCGGGGTGCCCAGGCATGCCATGCTTGACGGTCGCCAGGACGCAGATGGGTTCTGGGTACGGCTCGTGACGGGCACACGCACTTGAAGTACGCCGCGTCGTCGTCCTCGTCGTCCACGTCGGTCGCCACCTTCTTGGCCTTCTTGCGCGGCCGCCCCTCCTCGCCCTCCTCGCCCGAGCCGCCCTCCGTGCCGTCCTCCTCGTCCTCGGCCTCCGCGTCGCTGGGCACGCCCGTGGGGTCGCGCTCCCACCACATCTTGTGGCCGGCTGGCAGCTTGCCCGCTTTGCGCATCTCGTCGGCCTGCGGCGGGCGGCACGCATAGGGCAGCGGTCACGAGCGCGCAGGACCGTAGGCCAGAACTCGTAAGAAACGGAGGTCAGAGCACGTAACACACACACAGGCTGTGCTGGATGTTCCAGAGGGCCGACCAGTGCGGACACGAGGACGGCCGCTACTGCGCCGTGCTGCTAGCTCGCGGAGCCGACCAGGCAGCCCCGAAGCAGCCCGACGAGAGGAGGCACAGGGCTGTCTGCCCACATAGCTGCTGCTGCGCCGCCACCGCTGCCAGGGACCGCGCCGCACACACCTGCGCCGCGGCCTTGCGCGCAGCCTCCGCTGCCTTGCGCTTGACGTTGGCGTCCTGCGGTGGGGGTTGGAGTTTGGCAGTTCGCAATCAGAGTTGCGTTCGTTATGCTGCGTGCGCAGCGTTGCGTCGTTGCGACGTTGCCGGGCCCAGCAAGGCCCGGCACGAGCGCCCCTTACGCTATGACCCTCGATAACCTTGGCGCCTGGCCTGGACACACCGGCCCTCTGCCGCCCCTCCTCGTCGCCCCTCTCGCAGCCCAGCCCCACCCAGCCCAGCCCGCACCTGCTGCCGCCTCCGCTCCAGCCGCAGCGCCTCCCGCTGCTCCACCTTGCTGGCCTGCTGCGCCGCCTCCTCGCTGCTCTTCTTCACCAGCGCGTGGTACAGCACAGCGCCCTCGCACAGCCCCTCCTCGATCTGGTGTGGTGTTGGAGCAAGCAAGCAGGCGGCAGGGGGGCGTATGAGCGCGCATGGTGGCATGCACCCCTTCCATGCCGCCTATCGCATTGTTTCAGGCATGTCTGAGGTGGCCCCAGCCCCAGCTCCAGGCCAGCCCACAACACCTTCACGGAAATTGATCACAACATTTATCTTGGTGCTGTGCCTAACCACAAGATGTGAGATACATTGGCAGTGCCCGGGGCGGTGCCCATGCCGGCCGCACCTTGATCAGCTCCAAGTCCATGCGGGGGCCGATCTCGTGCAGCCGCACCCGGCTCTGCCGCGCCGCCACGTTGCCGCGCCCCATGTTCTGCGACAGCGTCACGCGGCTCGCCTCGGCGTCCTCGCCCTCGCTCTCCTGCGCGCACCAGCCGTAGGGGGCCAGCGGGCACCATGCCCATCAAGAAATTGCGCAGCGATGCATCGTGCATTCTTGCAGCAGCACAGCGCCGTGGGTCAGGCGGGCCAGGCAGGCTCGGCGGCCCCTGCCACAGGGCCCCAGGGCCCCAGGGCCCGAGCACCAGCGGGCCCCCGGTGACCGCCGCCACCTCGAGTGACGTCGACTTGTGGACCGAGCTGGGGGCTAGCACGGCGCCACACCACGCCCGCAAGAGCATATGCGCACGCACACACCGAGCCGTATCCGCTCTTGGTGACGAACTCGGACACGTCGCGGTACGTGCCCAGGTCGGGCACCTCACGCCGCGACAGCAGGCTCTGGGGAGGGCATTGGGCCGCGGGTCCCCCCTGGGTCAGCATGCCCACGAAAGCAGCCTTGCCGCTTGCGACAGGCGACCACTAAGTTGGAAGCGGCGCAAGCATGCGCGCCACCCAAGCTCAGCCCAGCCCCGCCGCACCTTGACGCTCTTGCGCAGGCCCGAGGGGGCCACGGCTATGGAGAAGTGGCGCAGTCGGATGAGGCCTGCACGAGGGGGAGGAGGGAAGGAGGGAAGGAGGGAAGGAGGGAAGGAGGGAAGGAGGGAAGGAGGGAAGGAGGGAAGGAGGGGAGCAGGGATGGATGGAAGGAGGGGAGGAGGGCGGAAGCGGGATGGACACCCGGGGTGCGTGGAGCGGAGATACCCCCGCCCGACTGCTGCACATGCCTTGCGCGCGCAGGCTACCACCGGTGCGGGGCCAGCCCCCTGGCCCCCCACCACGCCACCCCCCACGCACCGCTCTCCTTGTCGCGGGACAGCAGCACCACCCGCTGGCAGGCGCCCAGCTTGGTCTTCTGCACGTTGATGGCGGGGAACATGCCCTGCAGCGGCAGGACGGTGGGCGCAACAGCGCAGGTTGTTGGCCTCGCAGGTCATCAAGTTTGCAGCGGCCGTGCCTGTCCACCCGGTGGTGGCAAGGGCAGCACGTGTCGTCGAGCTGTGCTGTGCTGGCCAAGCGTTGCCGTACCAACCGCCCTGCCGTACCTGGAACATGGTGGTGACCAGGCGCAGCGTCTCATCGCCGCTGAACCCATTCATGACCACCAGCGGCGGGGTCTGAGGGGCCATGGGGTGAGAGTCAGGCGCCAGGGTGAGAGTGTCAGGGCTCAGGCCAAGACCAGGCCCCGGGTGACAGCCCACAGCCTGCCTTTGCAGGCACTCTCCCCGCAGAGGCCAGCAGCCCGCGGGCCCGCAACCTTCATGACGTCCAAATGCGTGCGAGCGCCCGCACCTTGAACGCGTTCGCCGGCACGCGCGGCCGCGTGGCTGCGGACTGCACGTCGCGAATGAGCGAGTAGCTCTTGACACGCATGGTCAGGGTGGGGCCCTGCGGGGAGGGGACAGGGGTCCAGGGTTCGTGTCCGGGTAGGGCACAAGGCGCAGGGGCGGCGCGGGACACAATCCCTGCCATGCCAGCGGACACCATCCCTGCCATGCCGACATCGCAATCATGGCGGGTTTACATTAACAGCATGACAGCAGACTGCTAATAAACACGTTTATAGTGCTGCCCACCCGCGGCGTCTTGGCCATCTTGACGTAGCTGTTGTTCTCGGTGGCGCTGAGGATGATGAAGTGGCTCACGCCCAGCGGCCCCGCCACCGACACAAAATCGCGAAGCGTGTTCTTGCGCGACTCCTGTTCGATGCAGCGCGAGGGGCGGCGCAGGGTCGAGGCGCCGGGGCAGCAAGGGGCAGGGGCAGGGGCAGGCTACTGGAGGGCGGGGCCGAGGCCAAAAGCCGTAGGAGAGGCGCACGTCCCCTGCATCGGCCGGCGACCCGTGCCAGGGAGCGGCTGGGGTCGGGACATCGGGGCCCGTGCCTTGGAGCACGGGCCCGGCTGTGCCACAATGGCGACCCAGCAACCACGGCAGGCCCAGGTCCAGGTGCAGCAGGGAGCTTCACGGCGCTTGGCGCGGCTCGGGCCAGCGCAGGCCCTTTGGCCACAGTCGAGCCGCCGAATGGACCGCAGGGCCCAGCACACGACCCAACCACCGCCGCCCAACCACCGCCACCGTGTGCCAGGCGGCTGCCCCCACAGCACCCCACCCTGGGCCTGTCGCTCAACGCCTCCCGCCGGCGCGCCGCAGCCCGGCGCGCAGGCGCAAGCTCGGCACGAGGGCCAGGGCCGGGTGCGGCTGGTCCACAGGCTGGGGCTGGCCCTGCCAGCGCGGGACTCGTTCCGCGGCTGTGTGCCGTACCGCATCCCCCGCGGCCCACTGGGCGCCCACTGGGCGCCCATCAGGGGCGCCCACTGGGCGCCCACCACCAGGGGCGCACAGCCATGCGCCGACCGCCGCGTCGGCCGCTGGCGGCTGCGAGGGCGCCGGCCGGTCTAGGCCCGCAGCGGCAGCCCCGCCTCCGCGCGCCAAAGGTGTAAGCCGCCATGCCCATCAGGTGTAAGCGACCTCGTCGTCCCTGTGTCGCTGCGCCGTCGCTAGCATCCGAAGCCCTCGTGCCGCATAGCGGCTGGTCACGTCCGCCAGGGCCGCCGCCGCTGCTGCTGGCCGGCCGCCGCTCCGCTCCCGGGGGCGTCGCGAGGACCGCCTGGCGAGCAGTACGCCCCGCCGCCGCCCCGCTGCCAGCAGCCAGCCGCCGTACGGCCCCCCGCAGCCGCCAGGAGCTAGCCACAGTGTGCACCGCTGCCGCCCCGGCCAGAGTGCCTGTCAGTTGCCCTGCCGGCCTCACGGCGGGTGCCCGCAGATGTTCACCTGCCACCGCCAGCCCTCCCCGGCATCGTGCGCCCCAGGCCCCACCCCGACCCCCGGGGAAGCGTGGCCCCATGCCGCACCCCCGGCTCCATGCGTGCGTCCTGGGCTGTGTTTGGCAGGTGGACTCGCCCTGCCAGCTGGCGGCTGGCCTAGCCGCACGCCGCATGGCCCAGCGCGGCGAGTGGTGCGTAGCGCCGTGACGGGCGGCGGCACCACCCGCCCCTCGCCCCTTCGCCCCCTCGCCAGGAGTCTTCGGTAGGTCTCCCTCACCCGAAGGTTCTGTGCTGTGTTGGGCAGCATCATGCGCCGCACGTCCTGCTCCAGGTCCGCGAGGATGTTCTGGCGGTAGGGGGTCGCGAGAGGGGGCAGGGCATGGTGACCGAGGAGGAAGTACACGCGACGCGGGGCTGCCCGACCATCGCAGTTGTCTAAACAGATAGATTGTGAGGGCTCTTGCGATGCCCAAGCTGCGGTGCTGCTTGCTGTGCATGCCTTCCGCGACCGCTCACCGCCTGCTTGCCACGCTTGAAGACGAACGTCTTCGGATCAGGTTTCTTCACCTCCGCAGCGTCGGTGGAGACGTGCGTCCGCTTCTTACGCTGCGGGCAAGAGCCGCCGGCAATTGCGGAACGCCGTCACGGCAGCTCAACCCCACACAATCTGCAAGCCACAAAGTCACTACTCACACGCCGCGTCTTCGCCATGGCGCTGCGCTAAGGTGAAGGTTTGGTAAACGAAACAGCCCGAGAAGGGTTCGGCGTGCGCACGAGTCTGAGGCAGCAGCACAGAGTGTGATGACGTCTATCGTATTACGTAGGTGACGGGAATGCATTCGGGTTGGCGAACCGTCGCGTGTCACCGAGCGACGATGGGGAAAAGCTTGGGGTTTGGCCTTGCCCCCCGCCACACATAGACAGGCTCGCACCATAGCTGCTATATGCTCGCTTCTTGCGCACGTATCGCCGCGACACCACTGACACCACTCGCTCGAACCTCGAACATCCGCGACCGCCGAGCGTCCCCCTTACTCCCCACCGACGTTGCCGACAATAAGATGCAAGTGAAGACTTCGCCCTCGCTGTGTTCCCGTGCGCTGGGGCGACGGGTGCCCGCGCGATGCATCCGCGCGGCCGCGGCGCCATCCGCCGCACCGCGCGTGGCTCCAGCTCTTGACCCGCACCCAGACGTCAACGTGGGCCCTACCCCAGCGCCCCCAAAGTAGGTGGCCCGCAAGATATGACGGTCGCTTATAAGCACCTCTCCCGCCAAGCCCCGACCGTCACCGCCTGCCCGCCCCGCGTCACCGACTGCCCTCGCGCCGCCACCCCAGCAAACATCACCCTTGCTTGCTATCCTGCTCGCTATCCTGCTAACAGGACCGTCAGCGAGGCAGTGCGACAGGCGCGCGCTGCGCTGCGCCTCTACCGCGAGACCATTGCCGCCACCTCGGCCTCGACCTCGCCCGCGGCGAGCACTGACGACAGCGACGGCGATGACTCAGCGGCGCGCCGGCTAAGCGGCGCTGCCGCTGGTCCCAGCGATGGCCACCGGCTCATGATCGAGCTGCCGCTGCCGTCGCAGCGGGTCGGCTTCCTGGGACGAGGTGAGCTGGGCGGGCTCCAAAGCGGGCACCCGAGCTGCCCGGACCCTCCACGAAACACACACCACACACTCTCTCTCATCCCGTTGTTTTCCCTGTTCTTGCCATCAGGAGATGTGCAGCAACCCGACCTGGTGTGCCGGGAGGAGGAGGGCGACTACCCGGGCGGCGATGTGCAGCGCTTCCGGGTTGTGCGGTCCGTGGTGGAGGCGCTGCTGGAGGGGTGAGTTGGGAGGGGTGAGGGGTCCGAGGAGAACGTGTGTTCGTTTTTAAGTAAACACATGTGGTGAGCGAGGGGTGATGGGTCCGAGGCAAAGGTGTGTGTTCTGCAAGACGGTGGCGATGTGGGTAGGCGGCGGGTTGAGGGGTCAGAATCACCTGCCGCCCATCCCTGGCTGGCTAAGCCGCCCCATCAAGCGGTGCTGGCTAGACACGCGGCAGGTCAGCACACAGGGAGGATAACACCATAGCCTGCCGGTACCACCGAACCGGCGCATCAACGCACCCTCCCATCTCCTCTCCTGCTTGTCTTACGCCCCCGCAGCTACGAGCACGAGTTCCTGGGCTTCTGCGAGGACGGCGCCGACGGCGTGGGGCTGTGGTCCATGGGCTCGCACACCACGCTCATAGCCAACGTCACCAACGCCACGGTGCCGTCGCTCGTGAAGCTGCTGGACGGGTGAGTGTGTGGTTGGGGAAAGCGTCTACGCCTTTCCGCTGCAAGCGATTAAACTAATGACGCGTTTCCGTGTACCTCTGCGCACTGCCCATCGTGGGAGGCGTAGTTTGTCGCTGCTGTTTTGCTTCCGCGGATGCTAGCGATATGCCTCGCGCTTGACCAGTTCAAAGCACCGGCAGTCAATCCAGTTGCGCTCGTGAGGGCTCCATGGCGCTGTAACGCGCCGCAGCGTGCCTGCGCTGGCTGACACACGCCGCCGTCCTGTCCCGCCCTCCCGCCCACCTGACCCCATCCCAACCCCGCAGCGGCTACGGCAGCCGCGTCACGCGGCCCGGCCACACGGTCATCGCCGTC
Source organism: Chlamydomonas sphaeroides (assembly GCA_001662425.1). NCBI lineage: Eukaryota > Viridiplantae > Chlorophyta > Chlorophyceae > Chlamydomonadales > Chlamydomonadaceae > Chlamydomonas > Chlamydomonas sphaeroides. The sequence continues at coordinate 91,779 of BDDC01000092.1, read as the reverse complement.
AACCCGCAGTGGACGGGTGACTCCAGCAGCGTGGGCCAGCCATGGCAGTGGTGCGTGCTGCGCGCCGACCCATGGGACACTCGGATCCACAGCGCGGCCCGTTGTCGTACAATTGTCGTACCTTGTGACATGGCGGCGGTGGTTGGCTCACGGGCACAGCGGGTCGTGGCAGGGGCGGGTCGGGGCGCCTGGCGCAGCGGCAGCTGGAGCTGGCTGGGCGCCAGCCAGCGGACCGCAGTGCTGTCGCGCTACAGCAGGCGCCGCAAGCCACGCCCCGGGCAGGACGCCCACCAAACACTGCCCCTCCGACGCATGTGGCATGACCCCCTGCGGCGCGCCGCGCAGGAACCTGCGCCGCCGCGCGGGCGAGGTGATGGCGGCGGACGCCTGGGAGCCGCTGTACTACTGCCGCGTGCTGCGCACCAGCCGCGGCGCCTGCGGGCTGCTGCACCGCGTGTGGCCGCACCGTTGGGCGCTCTACCCGGCCGGCACGCGTGAGTGGTTGGGCGGTTGCTGGCGGAGCTGTGTCGTACCGTCTCACGCCGTCATGCGGCTCCCTGTCTGGGTGCCTTGCCGCACTGCTGGGCGCTGTTCCTGGCAGGCACACGTGGGTGGCTGTCTGACTCGTGCGTTGGCGTCCCCCTGGCGCTCTACCGCATGAAGCAGTGCATCTCGTATGCGCTGCCTGCGCCGCTTCCTCGGATGTTGCTCCCTTGACGCGCGCTCGGTTGTGTCTTTGTCTGCCGCCCCGCTCGTGCCTCGGCCCCCGCAGCCGACGTGCGGTGCCTTGGGGACGTGGTTCTGGCCACCCCCGTGCGGCCCGGGGTGCAGACCATCGTGGAAAAGCTGGCGGAGGCCAAACCCGCGATGCAGAAGAAGGTGGGGGCTGTTTGTGTGCTTGCGACTGCGGGTTGGGGTTGTGCGATCCGCAGGCTGGGCGGTGGAGGCTGGCCTGCTGGCAATGCTGCTCGCAGCCCTGCTCGCGGCCCTGCTGACAAACGGTCGCAATTGCTTCGCGCCCCTCGCTGCAGGCGAAGGAGATGGGGCTGGAGCAGCCGGGATGGTTCTGAGCGGTCTGACGGATGACAGCGACCATTCATATGTGTGGAAGATATGGAAGAGCTAGTGTGCGGCATCGCAGAGGATTGCGTGGGTGGCGAGATGCATGTACGTACTCCCGTAGGCTCGCTAAAAGGGTGCCATCTCCCTTGGGTGCCATACCCAGAGCTCGATGAAGAGGGCTGTGTAGTGCAGGTATGCTCAGAGAAGAGCACTTCGGGGCGCGGCGCCGCGAACCGATGCCCGCTTGTATGGTAGTACGTTCATGCGTGTCGCGGGTGGTCTACGGTGGTGTCGGCGGCGTGGCATGCCGCTATGTGGCTCGCGGCTCCCCCGAACATCGCACATCGGTGGACGCACGGCTCTGCGTCGGTGGCTGCGACTGATGGCTGTGAGGTTGGGGTCGTGTCGATGGATGTCGTCGTGTAGACCATCGGATGCTGCCCCGACTGGCTGCCATCCGCCTATCAATGCATGTGCCACGACAGTACGTACCTTTGATGCCAGGACGTATGGGCGTATGATGGTGGGGTGGGCGCAGGGGGGCTGGGCTACGCAGTGTCCGGCGACTGGCGCTCCTGTGGGGTGAGCCGCGAGCTGCCCGGGCGCCGCGCTCGTGTAAGCGGCCCTGTCGCCTTGCGCTAGCTATCCTGGAGATCGGAACCCACCTCTATCTAGACAATCTGCTCGGCGCCGTCGCGCACGGACACAGGCTGCTGCTCGGCGCTCCGAGTGCAGCACACGCGCGCCCAGGAAACCATCGCCGCCAAGCTCGGCCAGCGCCTGGGGGGGGGGCCGTGAGCAGCTCGCGGCCACCCCATGGCTCGCGCGCTTGGCGAACATATCCCGACCTCCCGCCATGCTCAGCCTGTGGGCGGCCCCCGATCGGGCGGGGCTCGACCGACTGCTCCAAGCAGCGGTGTGCAGGGGCCCCTTGGCGTACCGGAGACGTGGCGGCATGCCTGCTGGAGCAGCGGCGCTCCGGCACCCTGGCAGCGCCCGGAGGCTGAGCCTCCATCCGCAGCTTGTGTGCCTGCACAGCGATGCTCCTGACTGCTGCTGACGGTAGCTTCAGGTTGTCTTGCGGCCTTGGAACCGCAGCCGAGGACTGCGCTCGGCAGTGCGATACGTAAGCATGGCTCTACATATGGACAGCGTTGCCATCCATGCCCCCACAGACCCCTGGGTCCTCACCCCGCGTAGCCGCAGCCACCACCACCATTCAAAACACTTTCTACAGAACGCCACCACCGCCATCAAAGTCTTTGTCAACTAACCACCACCGCCCGAAGCCCGCACTCCGATTGCCGGCGCCGCGCGCAGCCCCTATTGCGTGAACCGCAGCTTGATATCAAGCAGGAGTATCCGGCTTGATGCAAGCTTGCTGTGCAAGCAAGACGTCCGCTCTTAACGCAAGTCGCACACGACGAACCACCATCCACAAAGGCATCCGCCAGCCTTGTCCGCTCACCACGACTCTCATTGGGTCGACCCAGTGCTCCGCGCCGTCTGCACGGCTTTATGCCGGGTCCAAGCCACACGGCTCTCGCGCTCACCGCAGGCCCCCCTCAACCCTCTCATCCGGAACAGACACCCCGCCTCCCCTCGTGAGCTCTCCCCACGCAACCAACGTTGCTCCCGTACGACACGGCGCCGTACCGTACCGTACCGTACGGCACTGCGCGCACACGACATGCACTTTGCGACAGCGGCAGCAGCGCGTCACGGCTCATGGGCCCCGACCCAAGGCAGCGGCGGCAGCGGCCTGCTATCCACTCCCCACGGGCCGCATTCACCCGAGGCCGCCCGCACGCCGCTGCCTGGGCCGCGCATCCGGCCACAGCGCCCTGAGCGTCGAGGGCTACGCACGGGCAGCACGCAGCGCCGACGACAGCTCCAACCAAACGAAACGTGCTGCCGCGGAATCCGCGGACCCCATGCGGCACGCCCGCAGCGCCCGGCGTCGCCGCGCGGCACCCTGCAGCAGCAAAATCCAGGCAAGCAGGCCTCGAGAAAGTTGAAGGATCCAGGACAGACAGTGCCCTGTCTTCTTTGAAGACGCACGCATGGTCACACCCGCGCTCATGCAACAGGCTAGATCCAGGGGGGCTAAATGCAGGGCGCCTAGACCCGCAGCTCGCGAGGCCGCCGCGGCCGCACCGGCCGGCAGCACACAGCCGCAGCACCGCATCCTCATCCTCAGCAACGCTACGGCGCTCGCCGGCCCCGGCTTCATGCACACATTACGCGCCAACATGAACGAATAAACGTAGGCCCCCACATGCCCGCCCGAGCTCAGGCAACCGCACGCCCATGCGCCGCCCTGCCGAGCCCCCGCGCCGAAACGTCTGCAGCCCTCCCCCCGCTCTGCGACGTATGCGGCAACTTCCAGTACGACAATCTCCAGTACGGCAACTACGTACGGGGCATCCCACCTACAAGGCCGGCCAAGGCCCCAACTCACAACACAACAACGGCGAGGGTGCGACAGTGCGCGTTTGGGGCCCTGACCGGCCCACCCCGCCTCGCAGCAAGTCAAACCCCGGCGCCTCTCCACGCCAACCCCACTCGCAGCCGATCTCTTCGGAGCAGCGGAGGTGCGGCAGCAGCAGTCGCAGGACTGCAGGCCGCGCCGGTAGATTGCCGCACACAACCCAGTCCGTACTTGAGTCCGTACATACCCGTCCTCAATCCGTATCTCGATCCAAGCCTGCCATGTACTGACCCACACACGGCCGCACATGGCGCTTCGCAAAACGCAAACCGGGCCTTTGAAGCGCCGTTGAGCAGGCGGCGGCGCCGGGCGCCGGGCATGGGGGCACAGCAACGCGCGCAAGCATGTCATACCGTCACAGAGCGGGGGCCACGAAAGATATCACATCGCGTCCCATAAAATGGCGGCCAGGCCCCACCCCACTCACGCCACACCGGCAGAGGCGCACAGGCAGAAAGACAACCGCATGCCGAAGCCGTTATGCGTTGCTGTCCAAACAGCGGTTGGCGGTTGACGGTGTGGCTATCCGTCCAACCGCCGGAACGAACACAGCGTGACGTGTCGGGGTCAAAAGCTGCTCGGGGCAGGGGTCACGACGGCCTATGGGTCACGACGGCCTGTGAAAAGACCGGCCAGACCAGCAACCCGGCCAACGAAATCC
>BDDC01000092.1:75697-87238 GCA_001662425.1 Chlamydomonas sphaeroides | reverse complement strand
AAATCCCCCCCCCCCCGCCGCCCGCCTCCATTGCCCCCCACCACCACTCCCGCCCGCCTCCATTCCGGGGTTCTCGCCGCAGCCACCATTCCCCAGACGCCCTGGGCGGCGCCCTTACGTACGCCCCCACCGCGCCAGGGCCGGCGCCATTGCAATCTTCTCGAACAATGCTTTCGTCCCCCGCAACCCGCCCGCAACCCCGGCCCCCAAACCGCACCTCCTCGCCAGTGCCCACCCCCGCCGCCGCCTCAAGACGGCTCAGCGCGGCGGCGCCGCCACAGTACATCTAGCTGCAGCGGCGGCGGCGCCGCCGCAGGACGCCTCTGCGCGGCGGCGCCGCCACAGCGGCACATTGTGGCGCAGCTCAGCGCGGCGCGGCAGCCTCCATGAGGCGCTGCAGCGACGCCACCAGAGCCGCCGCCGTGGGCCGGCGCTGCGGGTCATGCGACCAGCACGACTGCGAGGGGCAGGAGGGGCGGCAGGCAGCGAGCTCGGACGACACCGTGTTTAAAAGTACCCCACACGCGGCGGTGTGTTCATTTACAAGTAGCAGAAACAGGCGTGTCGTGTGTGCAGTATGCGCTCCGTATGCAGCGTGGAGCATGTGAGCCCCCGGATGCCTAGCTAGCCCCCAACAGGGCTCCCCACCGCACCTGCGCCACGCTCTTGAAGGCCGCGGGCGCGCTCGACGGGAAGACCGGCCGCATGCCCTCGCGCACCACCTTGTACGGCACGTCCTGCGGGTACGGCAGCACGCACGGCAAGCACGTGGTTACGGGCATGCGCGTCGTGTGTATGGTGCGCGCGTACGGCACGGGGCGTGGCGCCGGGGCGCGATGGGAGCAGCAGTACGGTGTGTGCGAGGGCGGGGGCGAGCCGGGGCGAGCATGTAGGATGGGCGCTGCCGTGACCTGTCCGTACCCGGAAGTTGTTGACCGCGTGCTCGGCGTACGGCGCCTTGCCGGTGAGCACCTCCCTGCGGTTGGCGGTTGAGACGGTTGGGGCGGAGGCGGTTTGAGGCTCTGCGCAGCGGCAGCAGCGGGGCCCTCCAGGAGCAGACTTGCACCGAGCGCGCAACGTGGGGGTATGACACCCCAGGCTACGACTTCGCCGCGCGGGCACTCGCCACGTCAGTCGCCGTTCGCGTAAAAGGCCTCGACCCGTGTCATGCAACCTTCGCGCTGCCACGCCTCTTACCCCCTCCCATCATCTCTCCTGTACCCATCCAGATCAACATTCCACTCCGACTTTCCGCATCCATTAAACAGTACGCACTCACACATGAGGATCCCATACGCGTCGATCCCCCTCCCACACTATGTACTCAGCTACTCGCCACAACAAGATGCCACGTAAGGGATCCCGAATGCGTAGATCCCACCCATAGCCCACCGCCATACCCCATACTCACCACATGAGGATACCGTACGCATAGATATCCTGTTCACAATAGTAGGGTGAGGGTTGGCGACGGCGAGGGTGAGGGTGAGCGCGGGTGAGAGAGGGTGACGGCGAGGGGGGCGAACACATCCACAACGCTGCCCAATACGCCTGGCCGCCAGCTGCGCGAGAAACGCCGAGCACTACTGCCAACGCCGCGTCAAGGCCTCGCTCGAGGCCGCGCTGTGCTGCCAACCCCCCCTCATCCACTGCTCTCGCAACCTCTACCCATGGCACCAGTATTCCCTTTCCTATGCTGCTAATGCCCCCCCACGACGCACCACGCTGTGGTCCAGCTTGCTGCCTGCGGGCGGCAGGGCGGCAGGGCGGCAGGCGGCGAGCCACCGCGGGAGTAACGAACCCGTTGCAAATCTCCTAGTGGAAGCCCGGGCACGGCAGCAAGGCGGCAGGGCAGCAGGGTGCACGCCCGTCCTTCGGCCGCCCACGCGGGCCATCACGCAATCAAGGGCTGGCGCGGTGCGGTCTTGGGTGTGTGCCGTCAACGCCCCAGCCCTGATCCCCTTCCCTCCCCTGCCGCCGCGCTCACCCTGCACCATGGTCTCCGGCGCCAGGTGCGTCACGGTGCCCACTGGCTCGTGGTAGCGCATGCAGGGCTTGGCCAGCGGGTCGTCGGCGTCCTCCTGCTGGAACTGCAGCAGGTTGACAAAGCCAAAGTCCTGCGGGGGAAACAGGGTATAAGATGGGTAGAGGTTGCGAAAGCAGTGACGAATGTCCTAGTGGGGGGGGCCGGAGGGGAGAACATTGGCAAGGGGGCGGAAGGGGCGGGCGGCGCGTGGCGCCGGGCCCGGCAGGAAGAAGGGGGCCGAGCTGCGGGCGTGCGCGCAGGGTTGCGGGCAGGGCTGCCCAGTGCACAGGCCACCCGTCAGCGCACAGGCGAGGCGGGGGAGGTGCTCCGAGGGGCGCAGCCCTACAGAAACACGGGTCCACCACAGCCAGAGCCCTCCAGGGGCTGCCTTGGCGCAGGTGCCCCAACGCCGACGCGCCCTTCTGACCCGCACCGGGGCTACCAGTGCCGGCCAGCCCCCACCGAGCAGCCGCGCGAGTGGCGCTTCTGAGCCCGCAGGGTTCGCCTCTGCCCACGCCCGCACCCGTACTCCGGCCAGCCCCTACCGTGAGCTTGCAGGTGAAGCCCCGTGGGTCGCTGGCCGAGCTTTTGAGCAGCACGTTGGCGGGCTTGACCTGCCGTTGTGTGGGGAGTGTGGGGGGTGGTAGGGAGGAATGAGACATGAGGTGGTGGCAGCAGCTCGACACACGAACCCTAGGCCCTTGCCCACCTCCCCTCCGCCCCATCCCTCCCGCGCTTCCCCTCACGTCGCAGTGCACCAGCTGCATGGCGTTGGAGCATGGCGTGACACGAACCCTGGGCGCTTTGCCCTCCCCTTTCCCCCTCCCCTTGCCCGGCCATCCCCTCCCCCTCACGTCGCAGTGCACAAGTTGCATGGCGTGCATGTGCCTCAGCGCCAGCGCCACCTCCAGCAGCGTCAGGTAGATGGCGCGCATCGCCCCGCCTGAGCCACACGACAATACACAGGCAGGTCCTGATTGCTTTATGTTGCCTATTTCTGAACACAGATCACACATGGAGTCAAGCAGGCGCAACGAAGCAATGCAGCAGCAGCAGCTGGGCGCGCAGCAACAGACGCCCTTGTGTCCTGGTATGTTGGCTGCAAGCTGACCCAAGCAATCCGCAACTGGAGCCCGCTCAACACCCCACCCTACACACATCACACGGCGTGCTATGTTGCCATGAGCTCGGCGCGGCACGGGGGCTATGGGGTATAAATGGGGTGTAAATGGGGTATAAAATGGGGGCTGTGGGGGGGGGCTAGGGTCGAGCCCTCACCCGTGCCGCGCGACGAGGTGGGGCCCAGCGGGTCCGGGGCGCCGCCGCCGGTGAGGCTGCCTCGCGCGGGTATGGTGGCCAGCTGCGAGAAGGTGGCGGAGCGCCGCGGCAGACCCGGCCGCCAGCGCGCGGCCTCCGCAGTGCGTATGGCGGCGGAGAAGAGGCCAGAGTCCTGCGGGCCGCAGGGCGGGCGGGCGGGCGGAGGGAGGTGCAGTGAAGATGCATTGGAGTCATTACAATCTAGCTACCGGTATCGACGTGGAATCAATTTTGTCGCCAGCGCGTCACATCTGGGTTGATCAAGTCGAGGTGCCAATTTACGATATCGTGGCCGCGGCTCACCAGCGCGTCCGCCAGGCTGCCCAGGTCGCAGCACTGCGGGTGGAGGGGAGGGAGAGGGGGGCGCAGTGCAGGGTGTGGTGAGGTGGGAGCAATCAAGCGGGCGCAGCGGCGAGGGCTTGTGTGCGACTGGGCGAGCACTGCAGCGACGCCGGCGCCCCTTGCACCGCATGACTAGCATGAATGGCATGACTGGCAACACGGGGGGCCGGCAGGCCATCAGCCGTGCTGGAGAAAGCCGGCGGCGAGCACAGACCCCCACAGGCCCCCACAGGCGTCGCGACGGCGCGTCCTCGGTCCGAGCAAGCTGCAGCCGCGCTGCGCTGCAACCGGTGCTGGTTGCGCTAAGGCGCTTGCGATGTGGTGAGGGGCATGAAGCAAGTGCGACGGGTGCTGGCGACAACGTATGGGCATGGTCCGTACGGGCATGGGCTCACCTCCATGATGAGCACGGTCTGCAGCGGGCCTGCGGCAGCGAGGGGCGGAGGAGGGGCAGCGCGGGGGCGGAGGGGCGCGTGTGAGCCGCCCAGTGTCCAGCGGCGACCCGCGCCCGGCGCAAGGAGCAACAGCGCCCAGCGGTGCCGCAGGATCCTGCCCGTGCGAGTCAGGCCGCCGCCACAGCACAGCTCAGCAGGCTGTCGCTTGCTTCTCAGCCTGGGCTCAACAACTGCTCATCGATGTGGTTGCACATACGTACACACACAAATGAGCACCGAGCGGCCGCCCTGCTGCAGCGCTCACTGGGCAGGTTGGCGTCCGTGCCAGGCGGCGCGGGGACCAGGCGCGGCATGGGCTCGGGCGAGGCGCCGCCGCCGCTGGCGCCTTTGCCCGCGGCCCTGTCCCGGGCGGCGGCGGCGGCGGCATCCCCGGGAGAGGCCTCCTCGCCGTCTTTGCGTACGACGACCCGGGTGTGGTACGAGTAGATCTGCGGCACGTGAGGTGTGGCGGTGCCGCCGCAAGTGGGTTTCGGAGGTGGAGCGGGCGCGCGCTGCCGATGTTCACGATTACGATGATAACCACGCATCCAACCAACAGCAACGAAGGCAAAGTGCGCACCGGTCGCTCGCTGCGAGACACATTTCCCATCCATCGCTGCCCCCACCTGCACGATGTTAGGGTGGCTGAGGCTGGTCATGACTGCTAGCTCGCGAGCCCCGCGCATCAGAGCCCGGAGCTGCGCCTGGCGGGCCGCCGGCGACGGCGCCGCCGGGTCGCTGTCGCCGCCGCCAGCGGCGGCGCCGCCGCCGTCCTCGTCGTCGTCGTCCCCTGGCGAAATCATGACCTTGACCGCCACCTGCACGGGCGCGGACCACAATAGGTTTCCACAGTTTCAACGAAGTCACGGAAACACGCGCTCCCACTGCGGCGCGCGCCCGTGCAGGGCTCCAACCATCACGAGCAAGCTGAGTCAGCTATCATCTAGATAATCGCCCCCCACGAGCATGTGTTAAAGCCGCCCGGAGCCGTGCCAGCAGCCCATAGCGCACCTCCAGGCCGTGCAGCACCCCGGCGTACACCACGCTGCAGCCGCCGCTGCCCAGCACCTTGTTGAGCATCAGGAAGCGCAGGTCCTCGTCGGCGTGCAAGCTGCAGTCGAGGGAGCACAGGCGCGAGGAGGAGGGGGAAGGGACACGCAGCGTCAGCATCCGCAGCAGGCACGTCCCGGAGGCCTCAGGGGCCGCACGCTCCGCTGCTCCTGCTACGATGTCGCAGTTCGCCTTTACAACATGCGGCGCTGCTGCGTTGAGGCGTCGCTGCGTTGCGGCGTTGCGGGGCGCACCTTGGCCCTCCCTGGTCCTGCTGCGTGCGCAGCGTGTTCCAAAAGCTGGACACGAGCACGTCCAGGTTGCTGCGCATCACCGTCAGCGAGTCGCTCACATCGCACGGCATCGTCGCGAGCTGCGGCCAGACACACGAGCAGCGCTGATGTTAGCAAACAAAGGCAGGGGCCGACGCTTTTCATAAGGCATCGCTGGTGCGAATAAGTGCCAGCACAAAGTCTCCTACACAAAACTAGGAACGCACCAGCTCCGACATCTGCCGCCGTGGCGCGCGGTGCTGCTTTCCGCTGAAGCGGCCCAGCTGGCCGCTGCTCACGACGGGGGCCAGCGTCAGCACGTGCTGCTGCCGGCTCAGCAACGCTAGCCCGCCCAACGGCGAGGAGGCGCCGGTCGCTACGCCCCCAGCACCGCCCGCCACCAGCGGGTCGATGTACCCCACCCCCGCTAGCTGCGGGTTGGACGCCTGGTTGGCGGCGGCACCGCTGTCCGGCAGCAGCGGGCCGGCTCGGCTGGTGGTGCCGAGCAGCGTCGACAGGAAGCTGCCCTGCGTGGAGAGCATGAGGTTCTGGTTCTGCGTAGTGGTGCCCGCGTGTGAGGCAAAGGCGACGGCCATGGCCCCGTTGGCCAGGCCCGCCTGCGCGTTGGAGAAGGCGTTGGCGGCGGTGGTGTGGGACAGGCGGCTGCGCGGCGTGCGGGCCGACGTCTCGGACAGCTCCCTGGCGATGCAAGTGGCGGTGGGAGGGCGTGGGGCGGGGCCGGGGAGGGGCGAGGGTGAGGGCGCGGGGGTGCGTGGTCGGCGATTGGGGAGGGAGGCAGGGCGTGGTCGCCGGCGTGCGTGCGGCCAGGTGGGCGCGATGGAGCAGGGCGGGCTGTGGCGCGCAGCTTCAGGGCTGAGGCGCCGCCGCCAGGTCCAGGGCTGGCGGAGCCTGCGCGCACGTGTGCGTCAGCATTGCCGCACCGCACCGTACGGCAGCCGTACCTGTTGGCCATGGTGGCCCAGGCGCCGGTGGCAATGCTGGCGGCGACGCCGGCGTTGACGCCCTGGCTGGACAGCGAGTCCTGGTCTGCGGGGGAGCAGGCGCGAGGGCAGGGGCAGGGGGAAGGGCAAGGGCGAGGGCAGGGGTTGGAGCAGGGGTGGGGGCAGGCGTTGGAGCAAGGGGCGAGGGCAGGGGTAGGGGCAGGAGCAGGAGTAGGTGCAGGGGCAGGGGCGAGGACAGCACACACGGTGCGTGGCGGCCAGGCCCACGACCTTTGCCCGCGCGCCGCCGGGCCGCCGGCTTACCGCGGCTCCGCCCCGCAGCAGCTTGTCTGCAAGCCCCCCGCGCCCCGTCAAGGCCCGGCTCTCACGTTGCAGCAGCGCCTTTCCCCCGAGGCGCCCAGCCCCCCAAGCCCCCCGTGGACGCCCGGCTCTCACGTTGCAGCAGCGGCGGCGGGTCGCCCTCCGCCAGCCCCAGCAAGCACGACCCCGCCGGCGTCAGCCCGCCGGCCGTGACCGCATCTGAGCCGCCGCCGATGACCGCCGCCGCACCGGCGGCGGCGGCGGCGGCCCAAGCCACCGGCTCATCCGACTGCTTGGGCGAGACCATCGTGGAGATGGGGTTGCGCGAGGGGCCGCGGCTGATGGGCACCGGCTGGCGGCCGGCGGCGGCGGCGGCGGCGGCGCCGCCGCCGTCGGGCAGCAGCGGCACGGGCATGCCGACGGCGGCGCACATGTAGAGCAGCTCGGCGAAGGCGGCGCCGCCGAGGCAGGTGCCGGCGGCGGGCAGCAGCAGCTGGCGGCGGCGGAAGGGAGCCGGGGCGTTGCGGGGCGGGGCAAGGCAGGTTTGGCCACGTCGGGCAGAGCAGGGCAGCGCAGGCCGGGTTGAGTCTGGTGTGGTATGGGGCAGACGAGCGGGCTCAGGACGGCGGCATGGGACGCCGACGCGCCAGGGGCGGCAGCACCTGTGCAGCACGGACCCCCACCGCGCGGCCGTTGCGGGCCCCGGGCCGGGCTGGCAAGGGCGGCAGGGCGGCGGCGCTAGGCACCGGCCCTGCCCGCCAACGCCGCCAGCGCGGGGCGCCCCACTCCCTGGATCAGCTGCGCCCGGCGCGCGCCGGACTGCGGCTGGTGGCGCGAGGGCAGAGGCCGCCAGGAAGGCAGCCGCCAGTGCGCGCATGCCGCATGGCCCTATGTCGTCCCAGCCCCTGGGCCATAGGGCCTGCCCAGCAAAACCCCCACCCCGCAGCCGGCTGTGCGGTAGCTGAAGCTGCGTCCACGCCGCATTCGGCTGCCACACCCCGAGCCCGCCCCCCGAGCCCGCCCCCCGAGCCCACCTCCAGCAGCGCCTGCGCCCGGTTGCGCGCGGCGCACAGCAGCGACGGCGGCAGGCGGTCCGAAGTGGTGAGGTAGAGCGCCACCGCACAGCTGGGGTCGCCCTGCGTCGGCGAGCAGGCGGCGGCGCCAATGACCCGCCAATGACGCGCACGTGCACACGAATGAGTATGTGCACATACGTGTGGACGGAGCGTGCGAGGGGAGGCCGGGGCCAGGGCGAGGCGGCAAGGGCCACCTGGGCTGCAAGCGGGCTTTGGGGGCCATGGGGCCGGCTGCCGGTCCGTCCTGAGACGCGCATCTGGGGTCCCGCAGGGTCCTATGGCTGGCCCAAGACTCTGCGGCGCGCCCGTGGAATGACATCATGGCGTGTGTGACGCTGTGTTGAGCGTCGCGGCAGCCCGCTTTGCTATGCGCTGCCTTCGTTCGCCGCTGGGACCCACCTTGGCTTCCAGCGAGCCGGGCGCCGCACCGCCGGCGGAGCTCAGGGGAGGCCAATACGGCCAGCCCGCGCCGCCGCCTCGCTCTGTCGCCATGCCCGTGCCGGTATTGTTGCGCGACCGCCCCGCGCCGCCGCCGGACCGCGTCGGCGTCAGAAGCGGCGCCGCCGGCCCGGTGGAGCACACGACGGCAGCCTCGGTGCCCAGTGCGACGCAGCCGGCTACGAGCACCAGCGACGCCGGGCCACCGCCGCCGCCGCCGCCGCCGCCGCCGCCAGGCGTCCCCGCCAGCCCGTACAAGCCGCCGCCGCTGGCGGCGCCGCGACCGCCGCCGGCCGCGCCGCCACCGCCGGCGGCGGCGGCGGCACGGAAGAGCAGCACGACGTCCGCCGACGGTTGGTCGGTGTCGTTGACGTACGCGTGCACGTGGGGGATGACGGTGCCGCCAACGAGGCCGGCGCCAACGGCGCCGCCAACGGCCCCGCCGCCAACGGCCCCGCCGCCAACGGCAACGGCGGACGCTGCCACAAAGCTGGACAGGCCGCCGACGGGCACGGTGACCAGGAGACGGGCCGTGCCCACGCCGCTGCCCTGCGCGGCGCCGCTCGAGTACTCCTCCATGTACGTCGACATGCCCGTCATGTAGGCCGTGCCGCCGCCGCCGCCGCCGCCGGCATTGGCGGAGGCGGCGCGGGCCGCCTTGGTGGCTAGGCTGGACAGGAGCGTGGTCTCCAAGGTGAACGGCCGCGCCTGGGGGCGGGGGCCGAGGTGGGCGTTGGCGTCGGCGTTCGCGTTGGCGTGGGCGTGGGCGTGGGCGTGGGCGTGGGTGAAGGCAGTGTGGTGGGATGGCGAGGCCCAGCCATGCGGGTGTCAGGTGGTGAGGCTCGCGAAGGCTGGGGGAGTGCAAGCAGCGGCGCCGTGAGCGGCAGCGCCACAGCCATGCGGGCCGGCGGCGGCGGGGAGGCGGCGGCGGGGCGACATCGCACGAGAGGGAGCGCGGCTGCGGGAGGCTTGGGGTCGGCCAGCGGCCGCAGGGTCGCGCCGGGTCGCCCTGCACCTGGGCAGCGCTCACGAGCCGGGTGGCCGGCACAAGGACGCTGCACCCAGGGAGTGTCAGCCTAGTTCGCACCCTCCGAGCGCAAGACCGATGTGGCGCACGGGGGGCACGAGGAGGCTGGGGGCCAGCCAGGCGCCCCTGCCTCCGCCAAGCGCGCACCGCCCATGCGCGCGGCAGCACGCCCCTGGCGCCGCCGCCCGCACTGGCCCCCGCCTGGGCTAGCTGGGGTCCCCGCGCCCGCTCCTCTTGTCCCTACTGCCCCTGCGCCCGATAGCTACGCAGCCCACGCTCCCCTCCCTGCCCGGGCTGCCCGGCTCGCACGCACCTTCCACACGCGCGGCGGCGCGTCGCCCGGGTTGGCCCGCCCCGGCAGCGTGGGCAGCTGGAACGACTGCGCGCCGCTGGCGTGCAGCGCTGCGCCGCTGTTGTGGTGCGGCGCGGACGGCGTGCCGAGCGCGCTGCCCTCCCATGCGGCCATGCCCGAGCCCATGGCGCTGGGGGGCTTGGGCCTGGGGACGGCAGGAGCCGGGGGTGCGGCCACGGGGGAGTATGCAATGGGTACGGGCTGCAAGAGCAGCGTTGATTGTCCCAGTCCACACAACATTCGCAGTCCGCCCCCCCGCTCGAGGGCCCAATGCGCAATCGGCTTTCCCTTCCGGGGGAGGGGTGCCGGCATCAGTGGCCACGCGCTTGGGGCTGTGCGCGTGGTCACGGCAGGGCGGACACCAGGTCAGCGCACCCTACGGCATCGTACGGCAGAAGCACGGCAGAAGCACGGGCGTGCCATACCTGTCGATGGCCAGGTTGGCGACGCGGCTGCTGCGCACCCCCAGCGACGCCGGCCCGCCGGCGGCGCCGCCGCCGGGCGGCTGCTCCGTCAGCATGAAGCCGTGCGGCACCGCGCCGCCCGTACTCAATCCAAAGCTGCCGTAAAGCTGAGGTACGAGCGCCAGCCGCGCGCCAAACTCGACATGCAGCTCGGCCGCCAGCACGTCCGTCAGCGCCGAGGCCAGGCCGCTGGCCAGGGACTGCATATCGGGCGCGGCCGACAGCTGCTTGCACGCCGCCGCGACCTGCGGCCGAGGGACACCGCGAGCGACGACAGCGGGCGAGGGGCGCGGCATGTGGGTCATGTGGGTCATGTGGGTCAGGACGGCGAGGGCGTGCAGCAGCCCGTGTCCCGCCCTGCGAGGCCCCCGCCAGTCCACCCCACCGCCTGCGCCAACAAACGCACCCCGCCACGGCCGTACCGCGGGCCTAAGTTTTGTGCAGAGAGGTGCAGCCGCGTGTGCGCACAGGTTCTCCCAGACTAGCACGCTGTGCCCTTGCTGCAAGCAGCACTTGGATGCCCGGGCGCACGCCACCAACGAAGCCGGTCCCTGCCCAGCGCACCCCAACCCCCACGAGCCGCGGCGCCGCACCGAGCGAATGTCCGACAAGTGCGGCCCCAGGCAGCACTCGGCCACCGCCGTCGCCACGCCCGCGAGCAGCTCCGGCGCCCACGGCGGCGGCGGCGCCAGCTGCGCCGCCGTCGGCGCCGCCGTCGCCGGCGCAAACGACCCCGCCGTCGGCCACTGGTCCGGCGCGGCGAACTGGCCCGCCGACGCCGCCGGCGCCCGGCCCGGAGGCGCCAGCAGCAGCAGCGCGCCCGCCAGCTCGCCCGCCAGCACCAGCGGCACCAGCACCGCCGTCAGCGGCGGCGGCGGGCCGGCGCCCGCAGTAAGTAGCGCGTGCGCCGTGGCCCGCGACGGCGGGTCGGGGCCGGCGCCGGCGCCGACGCCGGCGGCGGCGGACAGCACGAGGTCCGAGGCCAGATCTGCGAGCAGCGCGCGCCAGCCGGGCGGAGGCTGGTCTGCGTTGGCGTGCGCCTGGCTGGAGTGGAGCGGGTGTGTGTGGCCGTTGGGCTGCAGGGGCCCGAGGTGGCTGCACTGGCTGGAGGCGCCGGCGGCGCTGGCGCCCCTGGCCTCGCTGTCGCCGGGTGCGGTGCCGACCTGCGGGTGTGCGGGGTTGTGCGGGGTTGTGCAGCACAGCCAGTGAGGAGTCGTCCAGCAACCATGGCATGTGTGGCGCCGTGCTGGTATCAATGTGACAGGTGGGGCGCACGGGACGAGGACCGGCGACGGACGGACGAGTCGCTGCGCCGCAAGGTTGTGGCTGCGGGATGAGAGCAAGGTTGTGGGGTATGGGGTATGGGGTATGGGGTATGGGGTATGGGGTATGGGGCTCGAGCGCCGCCCAGCCAGCTCAGCATCTTTGGGCGCGTGTGGCGCAGTGCGTCGGCCGCACGCTCAACCCGGCTGTCCCCTGCC
>BDDC01000092.1:50299-75322 GCA_001662425.1 Chlamydomonas sphaeroides | reverse complement strand
GGGGGGGGGGGGCGGCGAGGGCGAGGGGCGGGCGCATGGCGGGGGGGCGGGCGAGCAGGCACAGGCGCAGCTGGCTGAACTGGTGCGAGGCCTGAGGCCTGAGGCCTGAGGCCAGCCGGAGCCCCCGCCCAAGCTGCCGCTGCCCCACTTGAGCGCCCGCGCGCGATGCCGTCAGCCGCCTTGCCCACGGCGCAGCACTCGTGACTCACAGCTGGGGCGCACGGCCCCGGGCCGCCGGCCAAGGCCTCGCCCCGCCGCGCCCGCCCAGCACGCGCGCCTGTCAGAGGCCTAGCCCACGATGCCTCCACAATAACGGAGCGCAACACCGCACGGATGAGTGCCGGTGTTGTGAGGGCACCGGCACACGGCGTCCGGCTGGGTCTGATTCTGGGCGCCGCGGCTCCGTGCCCCGGCCGCCGCGCCTACCTGCCAGATGAGGTTGGACAGGTCCAGCTGCTGCTGCCCGGCCGTGTCACCTCGTAAGCCCGCCGTGGCGCTGCCGTTGGCCGATACGCGGCTGGCGCGTACCGCCATCGGGAGCGCTAACGAGATGCTGGGGAAGCCGCTGCCGTTTATCGTTGCCGTGTAGCGGCCCTGCAGCAGCAGCCCGGCGCCGCCGCCGCCGCCATGGTCGGCGATCCAAGCCCAGGGCGTGGGCAGGACATGGCCGGCTGGCAGGGAGACGGGCGCGCCGGCGGCGGAGTAGCTGGCGAGGCTGATGAGGCCGGCGCCGCAGGGCGAGGCGCCGAAGAGGCTGTGGAGGGGGGCGCGCGGCGCGGAGGCGCGGGTTAAGGGGCGCAATGCGATGGGCAGGAGAAGTGTGGGGTGTTGGGGTATGAGTTGGTGGGTGGGGCGGAGGTACGCGGCGCACGCGCGAGCTTAACCGGGGAGGGTGGGACGTCCGGGACGTCCGTGACCTGTTCGTTTCTGCCGTTCAAGGGCCGCAGCCGTGGCCCGCATGGACACGCGCGCACCTGACATGCGATATCGGCGTCAAGGCCTCGGCCACCAGGCGCGACGAGTGTCCTATGCGCGTGAGCCAAGGCCCCTGAATCGTGGCTAGACTGCTGCGCAGTCGGGCGACCTGCAACAGGGCGTGTTTACACATGACATTGGCGACACATTCGCGTGTATCTGTTGATGTATGGCGGCGCCTGAAAGCTGCACTGTAACGCTGTTGAGTACCTACCGTCGCTCCAAGCTCCCGTTCGCTGCGGGCTGGAGTTAACGATGTAGACGTAGGTGAACGTTCTATGCTTCCTTTGGTGTTGCTCCGAGTTGGCACTGTTGGCGCATGGGCCGACGCGGTCGGCGCCTTGGCGCTTGGCAGTGACGTAGTGTCCGGAGACGGACCTCCACCAAAGCAGCAGAGAAGCGGCATGGCCGCGTGACGTTTTTCCACTGTCAGTGCCGGCCAGCAGATAACGCGGCAACGCCGCTTCACTGATTTCCGCCCATAATGATATAAGCGAACCTAAAGCAACAGCAAGGGCGGGTAAAGCTGTATGGGGCGCATCATGTATGGCGTGGCTCTAGAGCGCCGTGCTGGCTCAGGCTGTATAGGTGTATGAACTGACGCAGCTAGCGTACAATAGCAGGAGAATCGGTGGGAAAAACAGGTCACATGAGACGGTGGGAGCTGCAAGGTGCGCATGACACATGCCGACACCAGCCACGCGTTTGGTTTTGCGTTCCACCGAAGTCTTCAATGGTTGCCTAATATGCATGCAGTGCGGGGCCGGGCGTCTAGGAACAGGGGCGTCGAGCGCGCCAACACATGGCGCGCTCAACATTCTCTTCAAGGGTGCTTGCAGCGCGAGGCACACGCAGGCTCTCTCATAGTTGCCGCTGTCGACTGCTTACACGTAGCCCATGCGAGGGCCGCTCGCCCAACAGAAACTCAGAGAAGCGTGCCGGGTGATACTCCCTTGGTGTCCCTCGCACCCCTGACCCTGTGCGCGGCACGGGAAGCCGTGTCGGGAGCCGTAAACTGAGTCTGTAAGGGTAACCGACTATGGAGGCTGCCCACAGACTGACATGCCACTATAACGGCAGGCAGCAACTGGAGGATGGCGATTGTTGTCACGCTATACAACGCGCCTTCGTGCCGCAGCACCACGAGAAACCCGCAGCCGGACCGCTGCGAGAGTCGCGTGTCTGCCGTGCTAGCGCAGGGGATTTCCTGGCGTAAAACCCCTCGCACCCCTACTCCATCTGTGTATAGATCCAAGGGTGTGTCGAACATGAGAACGCGGTTGCGAAGCACGGTATCCGGCACCGGGGTGCAGTTGTGGCAGTCGTCAAGGCGTTACTTCTCAGGGACGAAGTCTGCTGCGCTGGCAAGCGGTACTAGGGACGTCGAGACGTCTCTGCTACAGTACCATTCATCGGGTATCAGCCTGGCCGAAGTGCACTGCAGCGCACGGAAGGCGTGGGTGATGCTCCGCATCAGGGGAGATCCGATCCGGAGCAACTCCCCTGCTAAGGATTGCGGGAGGCCCTGCCGCTAGCGGGAGCCTGTACCGCCAGCGGTTTTAGCACGGCTACCAAACAAACACAAGACGCTCGACTGTCCGTACGCCAGGCTCCGGGGCTATGAGCCTTGCCTGGGGCGTCACCTGACGTGCGTTTGCGCCGCGGCCGCGAGGGTGGCGGTGCTCCCCGGGGGGCCCGACCTGCGCTCCTAACATGCCGTGCAGTATCAAGCGTGGGGACGGAAACTTCGATGTCAGATCGGAGTCTCAACGGGGCTAGGAATGGGGCCGCACATACGCCTGGGCGCAGCTTACCGGGCTGCGCTGTGTTTGGCGGTGGCTGCGGAGGAGGGCCCTGGCACTCCCTCAAGCATGCGCCGGCGGACCAGCGCCCTTGTCCCGGCATCAGGACCTAGGCCAGTGGACCCAGTCCCTCACTCGCTCTGGCCTGGTCGGCGTCACGCCGCTCCACACCGGCCGCTGCACACCGGCCGGCCTGTCACAACACAGTTAATAAACAGACAACAAGCACAGTAGAGTGCACGGAGGACTGGAGCCGCCGACTGCCTCCTGCTAACGATTGGTGTCGACCGCAACGTGGCGTGCCAGGCCAGCTGCCGGGTGCGGCCCCACTGCGCGCTCAAGGCGGCTCCATCATTCTACATAGAGCTGGTTCTTCAGTAAAAGGGCAGCTCCTGTACCACAGCGGCCTGGCTGGGGGGGGGGGCGGATGGAGGCCGACGCAAGCGGCCGAGGTCGGCCTCTGGCGGCGGCAAGCGGTAGCGCAGCGGTGTTAGTGGCTTTGGCAGCGAGGGCCTCCTGGCCGTGCCTCGCTGGCTAGGCTTGTCGGGCTAGAATGGCGACGCGAGGGTTTTGTGTGTCAGCGGGAGGGAAGTCGGGTGGTTTGGTCTGGTGTTACGGCGTGCCGTGTGCCGCATGGGCTTGTACGGTGTGTTGGCTAAATGCAGAGCGCGCGCGGTGCCCAACTGGCCGCCGCCAGCTAGTGCCGGCAACGGGGTACGACAGGCGGCGGCTGTCGCGATGGCGGCAGCTGGCTGTGCTAGCGCGGGGCCGGTGGGCGGGATGCCAGCCGTCTCTTCGACGCAAGCGTTTCTCGACCATGTCTGGGTGAAGGGACTTGGGGTCGCATCCCAGACTGACGCCGGCACTATGGCGTATGGTGAATTTATAGGGTAGTGATGCCTTTGTAACACATTGTTTCCAGGGGCCGGTTTTCTTGTATGCGTGAGCGCCGGATACCGTGCTGCCTTCACGTACTTTCGCTTTCCTGGTCTTTGACTGAACAGCCCGATTGGTGGGGGTGGCCGACAGCCACAGACGCAGGACTGGGTGGAGCCTACGGAAGGTGATCCTGCAGTGGGACCTGGGGTAAGTGGGAGCGGGTGCCGACGATGGGCGGCACGTCACGGCAGGGCAGGGTAGGCGCGCATAGGCCAGGGCACACAGCGGCTTTCTAGTCCGGGCTCATGCCGGTGTGGCGCGCTGGCTCCAGGCCGTCAGGCTGCGGGGGAGGAACGTGAAGTGCAGTGGTGGGGCTGACATCCAGTGGCTTGGTCGGTGGGAAGCCGGCGCTGGCGCGGTCGTGACCAGGGGAGGGCGTGGATGGGTGCTTGACACCCGCGCACCTGGGTGTCAGATTCTTCATTCAAGGTAGCTCCACCCGGATGGGCAAAGGGGCGCAAACCCCGCCCCGTCCATCGTCTGGGGCCGCTGGCCTCTCCTCGACCGTTCGGGACCTTTGGGATTGGCCCAACCCAGGAGGCCAACCACTGAGACCTCCTGGCCCAACCACTGATACGGAAACATGAAACCATGAAAACCGCCCAAGCATCCGCACCCCACTAGGGAGCGCGATACCCGCGACTTGCGTGTTGTCCAGGCCACCACAGCAAGTGCGATGAGTGGCCGTCTCTGGCGTTGTCTGGCGAGCCACGGCCTGAGAGGACGCCGCTTTATGCGACGTTGCGAAAGCCGCAGGGCTCATTTGCGCAGGCGTTCTTGTGTTCATGGAAGTTGCATACGTTTCTTTAGCGTACGATGACGCTCCTGCCGCGTAGCGGCGGTGTAGCGACGTACGCCAACCGGTACGCGCGCCCCATCACTCAGGCATTGCTCAAGCTACCGTTCGCTGCGCTCAAAAGTAAGTGGTGTTCGAGTAGGCGAGCGTACTGCGTTCACCTTGTGTTCGCGCGGTTCGCCCTCACCCCGCGCTTTTGAGTTGCTTCTCACTCATTCTTGTCACGTTCCGTATCAGACGTCCGATCGTCGTCCTTCAACCCACGCCAGCTCAGTACGCAGCCTGGGGGCTTCCAAGGGCTAGCTTGGCCCGCCGGCAGCCGCGTGCCGGAACTCGGCTGGGATAACGACACTGGGAGTCTCGTGCAGATCCGAGGCTTCCCAACACCGTCTGTCACCCCTCCTCCCCTCTCCCTTCTCGCTGCCGCTCCGCTGCACGCCCTCCGTGCCCCCACCTCACGCATCCCGGCACCCACCCACTCCGAGCGATGCACGCTTGGTTCCCTGCTCGGCTGCTCGATCGCTCGGTTGCGGGGCGGAGTGGCCCTGCAGCGGCCGCGCCATGTCACGTGGGTGGGCCTCAGCTGCACCCACGTGGCAGCAGTGCACAGCGCCACGGCCAGCCAAGCTGGCTGGCGCGGGGCGCCGGCCGCGGGGCCTCCGACGCAAGCAGGGCCCCACCCACCCACTGGGACCACTCCCTCGGGAAGGCGCATGCACGAGCGGCGTCAGGAGCCCTTCCCCACACCGCGCTCTCCCCCAACCGCCCCCAGGCCAGCCAGCGATATCCGCCTGCCTGTGCCCACCCCGCGCCAGCGCTCACAAGCCGCTGCAGCCCGACGTGGGGCGGCACGAACCCTAACGACCAAAGCCCCAAGGTGTGCAGAGCCACCCGGGGCCTCCCGGCGCCGCCTGTCCAGCACATCGCCGCCGCGGCCGCCGCCGCACGCTTGCGGGACCCTGCCTTTCCCCTTCCCCCACTGGGGTTCTGTTCTACTTAACACTGGAACAAACAAGCCCATGATGGGCCGTGGGCGCGCGGCCGTGTGAAGCAGCAAGACTAGCCGGCTGCTGAGTGCAGACCCGGCGCGGCCGCGACGGGGCTCCCAATGCCAGGCCGCAACACAGCACGGGCGGCGGCGCCCGCCTGACCGAGCCGCCCACGCCGCGATCGTTGCGCGGCGGGGTGAAGCCCAAAGCCAGAGCGCCGGCTGACTCGGGCGTCGAAGCGACCACGAGCTCCGGCCCCTCCTGTAACCAAGCGGCCCCCGCCGCCGCGGTGCGCAGTGGCTCAAGCGAGCCCCTGTTCACACACAAACACAGCTGACGGTTCTGTTCTACTTTACAGTTGAACACAGCTGACGCTGGCCTCTGCGAGGCAACTGCCCCAGCTGAGGCAGCAGGCTCGGCCGCCCTGGGCCGGGGCGGCCACACCACACACGGCTACTGCAGCCGTCCGTGATCGTCGGCAGGAGCCGTGCAGCTGCGACGCTGGCCACTTGCGCAGTAGGCAACGCGCCGCCCAATGGCGCTGTGCAGGCGCGCGCTGCGCCCGCCGCTGCCCAACATGCTTGCGCGCCCAACACTTTCCGACCACCCTCCGAAGGCTCCCGACCACGCGGCTGCAGGTGAGGTGGCTACCCGTAACCCCAGCCGGCCCCCCCCGCGCACCCCTCAGCCCGCGCCGTGCACACGTGCCAAGCCAAGCTCAGTCGTGCCGCTGATGCCGAACCCCACCTCTGGCCAGCTCGGAGTCCCCTCGACACCCTCTGCAAACTACACTCCCGACAGCCCCCTCTCCGCGCCCCCGGCCGGCCGCCGCCCTGCCTAGACCCAGACGTAACCGTAGCCGGCATGCCCGCGCCGGCCTCCCGGGCCCCTGCCCTAGAACCCGGGCGTGACCGGCACGCCGCCCTGCGGCACCGGCATGGCCGCCAGGTCGTCGATGAGCAGCGCTGATACCAGGCTGCCCGCCGGCAGCACCCCGGCTGCGCAGGGCACCTCCACGAGGCCGTTGGCGGAGCGCGCCGACAGCAGCCTGCTGCTGATCTGGTTGCCCGTGCTGACGGCCCACAGCTGCATGCCCTCGATCCCGGATCCGGGCGCGGATCCGGAACAGGATCCAGCGGATCCGGGCGGCGCCCGGCCCCAGGTGAGCGTGGCTCGGTGGTACTCGGGGCGCTCGGGGTCGAGCCGGATGTCGGACGTGGTGCGCGCGGCCACGCGGCGCAGGCCGGGGTGCTGCCAGCCGGCGAGCTTGCGCAGCGCGGGCAGCACGACCAGGTTGAAGCAGACGAAGGAGGACACGGGGTTGCCTGCGGGGAGAGGGTCCGGGCGGGCGGAGGGGAGGGAGGGGTGTCTGGTGAGGAAGAGGCGGCAAGGGAGCATGTTGCACACATGCGTCATGTGGGGCGATGCACGCGCCTGGCACGCGCCGCCGAGGCGGGCCGAAGACCAATATGCCCCCTTGTCCGGCAGGCCGCACGCACCGCGTCATGTCCTACTTAACACTTGAGCACACCGGGCACCCTTGATAGGTCCCCGCCCCCGGTCGCGCGCCTTTGCGGGCCCTCACCCGGCAGGCCAAACACCATCATGCGGCGGCCGCCCTGCTCCGCCACCTCGAGCGTGGCGAAGGTGAGCGGCTTGCCCGGCTTCATGCGCACGCGCCCAAAGTGCACCGTGCCCTGCGCCGCCAGCAGCGGCTTGATGAGGTCGCGGTCGCCCATGGACACGCCGCCTGGACAAGGGGTGGGTGGGTTGCAGCATGCACAATGAACCACCAGTGGTTAGACAGTGGAGGCGCCATGCCTCACGGATTTTTTGGTTTTTCTGGTTTATGCCGTATCGGTACCAACACGCACATGCACATTCCTATGACACACGCGACCGCGTGTCCCCAACACCCAGCCAAGCAAACAAGCCGCTCACCCGAGGTGATGAGCACGTCCACGCGTTGCTCGATGGCCGCCCGCAGGCAGCCCTCCAGGTGGCCCTCCGTGTCGCGCGCAATGCCCAGGTCCACCACAGCGGCGCCCGCCTTGGCCGCCGCCGCCAGCAGCATGGAGCGGTTGGCGTCGCGGATCTGGCCCGGGCCCAGCGGCGACGTGGCCGGGTCAACCACCTCGTCGCCTGCGGAGCGGTTGGTGGGATTGTACCGTGGCGAGAAACGAACTAGTTGCAAACCTCCGAGCGTAAGCCCTGGCCCAAAGCTGCCAGCCTCCCGCCCCTTTGGTGGAGGTGTTCCAGTGTTAGGTAGAACAGAACCCCACACGCGGCACAGCACGCCCCGGGTAGAGTGGCGCGTCGGCCGTGCGCGAAGGGAATGCGGTTAAATGCACATGTGCGGAAGCGAAGCCCAGCCTGACCCGGGAGGAATGGCGCGTCGGCCGTGCGGAGAGGGAATGCGGTTAAATGCGCCAGTGCGAAAGCGAAGCCCAGCGCCACCCAGCGCTTTGGTGGAGGTGTGTCGGTGGTAAGGGTTCGGTTGGAATGTGGAAGGCGGTTTGGGTGCAGGCGGCAGGGCCAGGCGCCAGGCCAGGCAGCGCGGTGCATCACGGGCTGCCTCAGTCAGGCCCGAGCCCGGCGGGGCTCACCTGTGGAGAGCACCGCCACCTGCGGGCCGGCCATCACAGGGGCAGCACAGGGGCAGCACAGGGGGAGCAAAGGGGCAGCACAGGGGCAGCTCACACGCCAGCAGCCCGCCCATGGCGCGGCACGATGTCGGGCAAAGCGGTGCGGCGGGACCCCGGCTGCCAGCCGTGGCGTGCTAAAGACGATAGAGCTTGTCGACCCCGCATGACCCTGCTGGACCCCTGCGCGGCCAAGGCCGCCGGGGCCTCACCTTGGGTGTGGCGTGCACCCTCAGCTCCACCGCCCCCACGGTGGCCAGGATGCCCACCTCCGGCACCCCCACCACATCCCCCGCGGCCAGCACCCGGTCGCCCTGCCTGCAGAGGGGAAAGAGGGCTGGATGGCCTGCTGGCAGGAGACAGGGGACATACGCGCGCGCAGCAGTGCGGACAGGAGGAGGGCCAGCTTCCGCACCGCAGCTTAGCGACCACCAGCCGGGCGCGCTGGAGGTGCAACATACGGCGTTGCGACACACGATGTCGTGATACACTGCATATCTCGCACAGCGCCATGCAGTGCCGTGGTTGCGGTGCTCACGTGATGTCGGACCCAACCGGCCGGATGTCCTGGCCCGGCTTGGCGGCCTTGTTGATGCGCACGCGCTTCTGCCCGCCCTCGCCCGCCGGCAGCGCCTCCGTGTCCTCCACCTGCAGCCCCACGGCGGCGCGAGGGCGGCACCCGGCAGGGAGCTGCGTTGCGGCCACGTACAGGCTGCGGCGGTGCAGCTGCTGGGGCCCGAGGGGCACCCGGAAGTTGGCAGCCGGTGCCAGCCTTTCCCACACACGCTCATGAGCCAGGCATGGGCGGAATCGGACTCGTCTTCTCAGCTGCTGCAGAGTGGCTGCAGCCCCGGGGTCCCCGGGATCTGCAGCCACGCCATGACCCTGGCACGAACCCTGGGTCAGCGCCCCACCTGCACCACGGCGTCCGCTCCCGGCGGCACCGGCGCGCCTGCGGGGCAGCGCAAGCAGGCAGCGGGCGCGGCCGTCGAGAGGCGCACGGGCTGTGGACGATGTGGAGCAGCCGCCCAGCCCAGGAGTTGTGCCGGGGCCCGAGCAGCCCGGGCGCTGGCCCGGTGCGCGGCCCCTTGCTGGGCTGTGCTGTGCGACACGCCGGCAGCCAGGTCGTCCAGGTGCCATACGCTATCCGTATCCGTACACGCATCCGTGCACCCACAGCATGCACACCGTTCAGCAAACACCGGCGGTGGCCGTGGTGAAACGGTGTGCTGGCGCGGCTGCGGCCCCCACCCCCCATGGTGGTGGTGATGTGGGCCACGGCCCCGGTGCTGAGAGGCAGCTGGTTCACGCGGCCCTCGCAGCACACGGCCACGGCGCAGCGGACGTGCGGTGCCGTGACGGCATGACAGCAGCGCGGCCCCCACCCGTGGTGATGTAGGCAACGCTGCCGGCCGTGAGCGGCAGCCCATCCAGGTGGCCAGCGCGGCTCTCGCCCACCACCGGGTACTCCCCGGGCCCGTCGGCGGCGATGACCGCGTAGCCGTCCTGCGGGGTGGGGCGAGGGAGAGCGGCGGGGTCGGGGGCAGCGGCAGCGGTGGGGGCTGCGCACGTTGGGCAATGGGTGGCGAGGGGCGGCGGGGCACGTGCCCCCAGCAGCAGCGGGGGCTAGGCCTTAGTCCGCGTCTGCCCCTTTGACGCTTTGACGAGGGTGGACGGTGTGAGCAGCGGGATCCAAGCGAGCAAGGACAGGCGGCAGCACGATCGGCCCGACACCGGCAGAGGGGCAACGCGGCGACATTCCGCAGCAGCAGCAAAGGTCAACCCGGCGGGGGTTCCCCCTGCTTGGGTTGGCATTGACCGCAGACATGCGCGGTTGCCGGCGCTCGCAGCTGGGCGCCAGGGCCCGGGGGCCCGGCGTCCAAATCCCGGGGCGTGTGGCCGGGCGGTCCCTGGGTACCCGGTACGCGTGCGCTCGCCAAAGCAAGCGCCGGTGCAAGCAGCATGGGGTGTCGGGGTGTGGGTGCAACCAGGGGCAGCAGCTCGCGCAGATGGTGGGCTGCGAGGCTGCGGGCAGCGAGGGGCGGGGTCGTGGCAGCAGGTGCTGCAGCGGCAGCCCGGCAGGGCGCCATGAAGAAGCCCAGCTTTCGGCCCCTCGCAGCAGCAGACGATGATGTCTTTGGTGGGTCTAGGGGAGTGGAGGGGCCCCGACGACATATGTCATGGAGGGGCCCCATGGCATAGGGGCACAGGGCCCCCGTCGTGGCCTGGACCGGGGCGGGGGTTGGGGCCGCGCCGCTTGCCTTGATGGAGGCAGGGAAGGGCGGCAGCGAGTCCGGCGCCTTTACGTCCTCCGCGAGAACACGACCTGGGGGAGGAGGTGCGGCAGGGGTGGTTATGCTGGCGTGGCTGGGTGGGATGCGGTGGGGTGTGGGAAGCGCACGTGGTGGTGTTGGTGGTATTGGCACGTGGGCGGATGGCCTCACCGAGCGCGCTCGCCAGCGGCACGGTCTCCGCGCCGAGCGGGATGGTGTGAGTGAGCGCTATGTCCTGTGCCTCCGGTATGCTGATCATCTTGTACGCGGCGGCAGCCATGACTGCTCGCGTATCAGAATGAGCCACACGCAGACACCAAATGAGCAACGGTACAGAGTCACAGATGCGCGCAAGAATGCACTAGTAGTAATGAGCTGCAAGCGGGGGTTTGGGGGCGAGTCGGCAGTTCGCAGCAGCGACCTTTCGCATGCAGGCGACACGGGGGGCAAATTGCCTCCCCGGGTCGGCCAAGTGACACACACCTTGAATTCTTTACGACACGCACAGTTTGAATCCCTCAAGCACACATTCAATTCAGCTAGCAAGGAACCGAACTCTGTTCCCTCTCGAAACTTTGTTCCGCAAGCGACAAGCGGTCCTGTTTCATATTGTTCAGTGTAAAGCTGCAATCATAGAAAGGCCTGAGGAGTCTCGCGACTGAATGGCCGAGTCGGTGCCGGAACAACAGGAGCTGTGCCTGCGCTGCCACGCGCACCCTATCACCTTCGTCACTATCCCTTGCCGGCACAAGTCTCTCTGCACCGCGTGTGCCGCGCGGGTGGCAACAGGTGTGACGCGGGGCTTGGAGAAGGGGAGGGGTCCAAATATGGAGCATCCTCCGCATCCTGAACCCCGGCACTCCAAACCGCCGAGCGCTTCCCTTGCGCCCTTATGAACCCCGTTTTAGGTCCGGCTATATCGCATACGTCCTCCGCATCCTTGATCCGGCGTTCTGAACCGCTTAGCGCTCCCGTTAAAGCCCCCGTCAACCACGTACACCTTCCTACGTGTCCAACCGTGTCCTCAGGCGGCAAGTGCTTCGTTTGTCACAAGTTCTTCTCGGCTCTGCGACACATCCCCAAGCCGGGCGAGGAGGTCGAGGAGGAGGAGGACCAGGAGCCGACGGAGGAGGATGACGACGACGGGTAGGCTGACAGCCATCAGCGGATAGCAGCCTGCTACGCAGCAATTGCGCATGCAGGTCGCTGACGTCGAGCCTGCGGATAGCAGCCTGCTACGCAGCAATTGCGCATGCAGGTCGCTGACGCTGTCTCGCTACCCGCAGGCTCGACGGCGAGGCGGAGGGCATCAAGTCAGCACAGTAGCGACGGCGGCAGCCACGCCCATGCTGACGGCGGGGGCGCCGCCGCCGCCGCCGGTATCGCCGCCAGCCACCACCACCATCACTCACAACATCATCACAGGCATGCAATGACTGGCGGCGGCGGCGGCGGACCGCCGCCGGGCCCGCCCAACATCCGTAGCGGCGCCGCTGCCGTGCACGGTGCCTCGCACGGCGCGAGCCGGCGGCGGCGCGCGAGTCACGCCCACCGGCGGTCCGGCGGCGGTCCACGCGTCGGCGCCGCTGTCGGCGCCGCCGCCGCTGGCCTGGCCGCCGCCGGGTTGGTCACAGCGTATGTCCGCTGGCGGCTGGCGCCGGCGGCTCGCCCTGGCGGCGCCACAGGCGCCGTACTTGCCGTCGGCCGTACGCTGACCCGCTGGCTGCGGCTGCGCGCCAGCGGCGCCGCCACCTCAGGCGGCGCCGCCGCCGCTGACGGCGCTGTTGTCGCCCGCGTCACCACCGTTGGCGCGCACACGATGGTCTTCAGGGTCGCTCTGCCGCCGCTGCTGCCAGTAGCGGCGGCGCCGCCGCTACCAGCAGGCAGAAATCCGTGCAGCAAACCGGATCCGGCGCCGGTTTCAGATCCAGGCCTGGAGGTGCGGCTGGTGGAACTGTCGGCGCTGCCGCCGGACGACGAGCCGGTGGTGCTGGGGGAGCTGGCGGCGCTGGCGGCGGCGCTGCCTGGCGGCGGCGACGAGTGCCTGGCGGTACTGGGCCTGGACGCGGAGTGGCAGCCGGAGCTGCAGCCCGGCGTACGGCACCGGTGCGTACGGCAGCCGGGCAGCCGGGCAGACACAGGACACGTGAGGTTTCCGCGCGAGGCTTCGTCGCAGGACGTACGCCCTGCCCTTGCCCTGCCCGAGCGCCCCTCGCCTGCCCCCCGCCTCCTACCGCCCGGCCCCTGCTCCCTGCTCCCCTCCCACCCCACAGCATAGCGCTGCTGCAGGTGGCCACGGCCCGCTGCGTCTGGCTGCTGCGCACCGGCGGAGGGATCTGCGCCCACGCCAGCGCCGCCAGCATGCC
This sequence comes from Chlamydomonas sphaeroides, assembly GCA_001662425.1. Classification (NCBI taxonomy): domain Eukaryota; kingdom Viridiplantae; phylum Chlorophyta; class Chlorophyceae; order Chlamydomonadales; family Chlamydomonadaceae; genus Chlamydomonas; species Chlamydomonas sphaeroides. The sequence continues at coordinate 62,540 of BDDC01000092.1, read as the reverse complement.
CGCCTGCGGCAGCGCCGCCAGCCTGGCCGCCGCCGCGGCGGACGCGGCGCCCGGCGATGCAGCCGCAGCCGCAGCCGGCGGCTCGCCCGCGCATGATGCCGGCGCGGACCTTGTGCCCGGCCCCGGGCAAGCCGAGCCGGCGCGGCGGCTGCCTGCGGCGGTGGCGGCCCTGCTGACCGACCCGCGGGTCATCAAGGCCGGCCTGGGCATCCAGGAGGACGTGCGGCGGCTGGCGCGAGACTACGGCGTCGCCGTGAGTGCCGCGCTTGCTTTGCCGTACCACACGTGCCGTGCAGCGAGGAAGCTGGGCGTACGGCGTCCGCCCCTGACGCTCATCTTGCATATGTGTCCCAAGCCGTGTGTGCGTGTGTGTTTTCCGTGGCGGCCCCCCCTCTCTCTCCTCTCCCCAGGTGCGCGGCGCCGTGGACGTGCGCCTGGTGGCGGGCGCCACCGCCCCCGGCTGCCTGGCGGCGGGCGGCAGCCTGGCGGCGCTGGCGGCGGCGCTGCTGGGGCGGGGTCTTGATAAGGGGCAGCAGCGGAGCGCCTGGGGGGCGGAGCGGCTTAGCGATGAGCAGGTGCGCCCCTGGGGTGTGGGGGCCCCTTGGATGTGGAGACCCCTGGGGCTGGGAGCTCGGCGCTGCGCGCTTCCGGACCGGGGGCGTGGGGGAGGCTCGCGGCTGCCGATTGCCGCCTTCACGTGGCCCACGACGCTCCCTGCAGCGCCCCAGCTCCCTCGCGCAGTGTGCACTGCACTGCAGGGCGGTGCACCGAGACGCGCTGCCCCCCCTCCGGCGCCCCGCCCCTTGCCACCCCCTGAGGTGGCGTACGCCGCCCACGACGCCTGGCTGTCCCGCGAGGTGCTGCTGGAGCTGCACCGCCGCCACAGCCTCGCCGCCGCTGCCGTGGCCGCCGCCACCGCCGCCACGCCAACCGCCGCCGCGCTGGACACGGTCTTCGCCGTCACGGCCGTCGCGTCGGCCGCCGCGGCGCCTGGAGTGGTCGCCGGTGCGGGGCCGCCAGCGGCAGCGCGGCAGGGGCTTGTGCCAGGATCGCGGGCCACGCAGGAGGAGGCTGCGGCGGCTGCCTTTGCGGCGCCGTTCCGCGACACGTTCGCGGGGCTCAAGGGCAAGCGCCTGGCGCAGGTGAGTGCGGCGCCACACCGCCTTACTGTCGTACAATGCGCTATGTGCGCTATGCTACAAGGTGTCCTTCCCTGCGTATGTATGATCCGTTCCAGTCACAACCCGGCTGCGCAGCGACCTGCTGCGGCCCGCCCTGCTGACGCAAGCGCCCTCGCCACCACGCGGCGCAGGTGATGGGCCCGGGAGCCTCGCCGGCTGCGCCCGCCAGTCGGAAGGCCTCCACAGCGCGCATCGGCTCCAGCGGCGCTGGCATCGGAGGAGGAACGGGGTGGGACAGCGACCGGTCCCGGCAGCGCCCGGATCACAAGCTGCCCACCCGCAAGAGCGTGCTGTACGAGAACTGCCGCCTGCTGGTGCGTCGTACGGGTGTCGTACGTACGGGCGGTACTGCGGTGCGGCAAGGGGTCAGGGGCGGCGTCAGGAGCGCTGGAGGGGGGCAGCGGCGCCGTTGGGGTAGGGCGGTAGGGCGGTGCCGCGGCTGCAGCGGCAGCCGGGCCACACCTGCGTCCTCCCTCAGCCCATCGTGCCTCCCGCGTGTGTCCATGTTGTGTTGTGTTGCTGCTATGTGTCCGCAGGCCCCCGACGGAGCCGTGCTGTGCACCTGCGGCGCCAAAAAGGTGGGGCGCAAGGTTGTGGGGCTGCCTGCCTGCCTGCCTGCCTGCCTGCCTGCCTGCCTGCCTGCCTGCCTGCCTGCCTGCCTGCCTGCCGGTGCCTGCCTGCCTGCCTGCCTGCCTGCCTGCCTGCCTGCCTGCCTGCCTGCCTGCCTGCCTGCCTTGCCACACACGCATGACCAACGGGGGCTTTCGTTGCCACACTGTCACCACCGCCCGTCGCGCGGCCATCCTCTCATGGCCACTCCAAGTCATGCGCCGTCCTGCCTTGCTGCCGCCAGATTCGTTGGTACCTGGAGCGCGGCCTGGCGGGCGTGGTGTCGGGCGGCGGAGGCGAGGGCGAGGGAGGCGGGCCTCTGACGGTGCAGCTGCGCTTTGAGCCGCGCGGCCGGGGGCACGCCGACGACCAGTACTACCTGGTGAGGTGGGGGTGCGGGCTGGGGTTGGTCGTTGGTGGTTGGGAGTGGCGGCGTTGGTCGTGTTACTTGGGGCGTGGGGAGTTGGGTGAGTTGACGTGCATGCCCGCCGACGACCCATACCGCCGGACGAGGCGGGGGTGCGGGCTGGCGCTGTTGTCCAGCGCTGGCGGTGCTGCTCCGGGCTGCACTGCCTGGCACGGATCCGTTTCAAGCTAAGGAAGCCTGCGCCAGTGCTCGCCCGACCCCTGCTGCCGCTGCTGCTCCCGCGCCGCTCCTATCCCCCGCCCCTGCAGGCCGACAAGCAGAACATCTGCTGCGTGTGCGGCAGCGGCGGCGACTACCTGCGGCACAGCGTGGTGCCGCACTGCTACCGCCAGCACTTCCCCACGGCCATGAAGAGCCGTGAGCCGATGGGGCGCGGGCGCTGACGGGCGGGGCCCTGCTGCTGTCGTGACCGCACCGTGGGGTCTGGTGGGAGCGAGGCAGCGGCAACGGAAGGACCGCGTGCCAGGTCAAGCAACCGCCGTAGGAGGCGCGGCACCGGCCCACGTGTCCACAACCCGCCCGCCTCCAGCCCGCCCACCTGCCGCCCGCCCGCCCGCCTCCGCCGCCTCGCATGCGCCAGACCTGAGCCACGACATCGTGCTCATGTGCCCGTCCTGCCACAAGGTACGAAGCGCATGTGCCGACGCACCGCCGGGCTGTACGGCAGCAAGTGCCTGCACGGCAGCATGCGCCCGTGGCCCCCCAAACCCCAACCTTGCCCCGCCCCCAAGCCCCCAACGCCCGGCCCTGCCCCGTCCATCCCCATCGCCAGGGCTGCTCCCTGGCCGACCAGGCCCGCATGGCGCAGCTGGGTGCGGCCGCGGGCGCCCCTCTAGGCCCCTCCGCCAGCGCCAAGTACCGCCACGACGAGGGGCTGGGCGCAGTGCGCAGCGCGGGCCGGGCGCTGGCCAACACCAAGGTGCGCTTCCCCCCGACACCGTTGTGTGTAGGTGTAGGCAGCACAGTCCACCGGCGTGTGGTATGTATGTATCGCGGTGATACGCGGTGGTATACGGTGGTATGCGGTGGTATGCGGTGATATGCAGTGTTGTGATGTGTTGCGCTGGCCAACACCAATGTGCGCTCCACACCACATCCGACTGATGCTAGGCACCGCACACCACAGGGCGGTTGGGCTGCGCTGACGGCGACGGTGCGCGGGCCCCGCCCCTGCCCTCTCAGCCCCTGCTCTCTCAGCCCCTGCACTCCCGGCCCCTGCTTCTCGGCCCCTGCCCTCGCGGCCCCTGCCCTCGCGGCCCCTGCCCTCGCGGCCCCTGCCCGCCCGATGGGCCTCTCCAGTGATGCCCAACAGCGTCCTCGCCCTCCCGTTTTCTTCCCTCGGCTTCGCCCGGCGCCCGCAGGTGACGCTGCCGCCTGAGCGCCGGCAGCAGCTGGAGTCGCTGCTGTGCGCGCACTTCGGTGTGGAGGCGGTGGACGAGGAGCTGGTGCGGCAGGCGGCGGAGGTGGACCCGCGGCAGGCGGACGAGGGCTGGTGAGGGGGAGCGGGCCGGCCAGCGGGGGAAGGAGGGAGGCGCGGAGCGACCGCGGGGTGGCGCTGCCGCCGCTGTGGGTGCTGCTGTAGACTGGTGGCCCCGGCATGCGATCGCTGAGGGCAGCGGCGGCCTCGTCCCTCCGGCCGCCTCCTGCCTTTTCCGGCCCACGCCGCCGTGTGCAGCTGCGAGGGGCGCAGCGCCGCCTGCCGCATCGCCCCTCCACGACGCCGCCCGCCTCCTGCGCCCTCCCCAACCCCTTCAAACCCCCTTTACCCCCCTCAAACCCCGAGTGCGCTGGGGCCCGCGTACATGCGGGAGCTGGGGATGTTGCCTGCACCGGGACCCTCGTCACTGCTTCCGCAACCTCTACCCATTTTATACGCCTCAAACCCCCGCCCGGCCCCCTCCCTTCTCTCCCGCCCTGCTCGCCCCCAGGCGCAGCCACGCGGAGCTGGTGGTGGCCTCGCTGGCGCCCGGCGGTCGCCCAGCACTGGAGGCCTTTATCCGGGGCTGGCGGCAGCACTTCCTGGACGCCATGCGCCCGCGCCATATGCCGCCGCACTGGAGGGTGGACGCCCGCGTCGCCAACAGCGCCGACCCGGAGGGCGCAGAGAGCGCAGAGGGCGAGGGGGCGGGGGCGGGTGGAGGGGAGGGCGGGCGGCCGTAGTAGCGCGGAGGCGGTGTCGTATGGGGATGGGAGGGGGCCGTGGTAGCGCGGATGCTGAGGGCGCGGTTGAGAGGGTTGGGAGGGGCGGGAGGCCGGAGCAGGGCACCGAGGGGCCGCCGCCTGACTGGGAGTCTCCTAGGGCGCGGGCCCGTGGGAGGTGGCGATGGGGGAGGGGGGCTAGCGACGGGGAGGCCGAGGGTTGGGAGCAGGCGAGGGCGGGCGGGGCGGGCGGCCGCTGGGCCGGGAGCCCCGTGGGAGTGCGGACTGCGCTGGTGGCTGCAGCCTTGTGGCCGCTGTTGTGTCTCGGTGCGGCGGTTGGGGCGGCGAGTTGTTGGCGGATGATGTGGCTGTAGTGGTGGTGTCAGGCAATACCCCGGCTGGAAGTCAAGCGGGTGCCGCGCTGCAGGCCTGTAGCGGGCTGCCGGGGTGTGGCGGGCGGTCCCATGCGAGCGTGTGGAGGCGTGCCGAAACGTGAGTGCGCCATGAAGGAGGCAGGCGTCCGGCGTCAGCACGGTGTGCCGGGGCTGGGTGGCGTGCCCGGCGGGGACCGGGGAGCCGCACGGGCCTGGCGGTCGCAAGGCACCTTGGATGAGTGCGTATTTACACAGCTATGTAACTCAGTGGCCCGTACGCGCGACAGCTCGCATGATGCCCCATGCATGCCCCCCGCCCAGCCTCGCACCGGCTCGCACACTGCCCCTGCCCCAACCTCAAGTCCTCAACCTCATCACGCCAACGCGCTGGCAACGCGGGGCCCCGGACCGCACGCTGCTGCCGTACCCCACGGGGGGGGAAGGCCAACGCAGCGCAGCACGTGCTGCCCCACCCACACCCGCCAGCCCCCCCCCCACAGCCAGGCCGCCACCTGCAGCCCTCCCACCCAGCCGCTGCCCCGCCGGGGCAGCGCCCCGGGGCCTGCCCAGAGCCCGGCGCCGTGCAGCCCGGGCTGCTGCCCCGCCAGCCGCCCCAAGCGCACGGTTTGGAGGCCAGGCGTGCCTCCGCACGGCGGCCCGCCAGCACCACACCCCTCTCACCAGCCCCGGGCTCCACGAGCCCTACGGCAACTACACGCACCAGCCCAGCTCCAACACACGAGCAGCACACCACCCCACCCCACACCGCAACACCCGACTGCTTACCACCTCCCCACACCGCAACACCTGCGACACGGCGCCCCATGCTGTCGACAGCACCACAACCATGCTGGTTATCGCCGCGCCGCCAGCGCCGCCGCTCGCGCCTCTCACAGCGCCGCGCGGCACGCATGCCCCACACCTCCCTGCGCCAGCAGCGCCCGCACCTGCGGCAGCGGAGGCGAGGGGGGAGGGCGTAGCAGTAGCGCCCACTCCAAGCAAGTTATGTCGACCGCAAAAGCCTCCTGCAGACCCGCACCACCACCCTGGTTACTTGCCAGCCCGCCCGCCCGCCTTGCCCTCCCACCCACCTGCTCCACCGCCGCCGCGTTGCGCCCTAGCTGCCCGCTGAGCCGCCACAGCAGCAGCAGAGCCAGCAGGACCAGCCCCCAAGACACCAGCACCGCCACCCCCACTGGCGTCGCCGCCGCCTCGGCCAGGCTGAGGGGCTCCGGCGGCGGCGGCGGCGGCGGCGGCGCGAAGGCCGCGCCGCCGGCGGCCGCTGCCGCGCCGCCGGCTGCTCCGGCGGCCGCAGCAGCGCCGCCCTCCACGACGCCCAGCTTCTCCGCCAGCACCTGGGGGGTCGGGAGAGCGCATTCTATGGATTCCATGAAAACGCTATGGCGGATTTAGAGCAGCTTTGCAAACCTAGGTCAGGCGGATGGGGTGTCGCGGTCGGCTCCTGATGCGATTGTCTCTCCACGTGGGGCGGGGGGCGGTGGCATCATCACTAGCTCTGGCGATGCACCGCGTGAACCATGTATCGCTATGAAGCCGCGCAGTATGCGGTACGGGTGGAGAGAGCTGTACGGCCCCCTCCGTGCAGCGCGTGGTGGCTGCGATGCTGGTACGGCATGGGCGGCCCTGTACGCATGACGAATGTACGGCAACGCAGACGTACGGCGCACCCGCTGGGCGGTGGCGAAGTACTTTCGCGCGTCCTTGGGCGACTCCTTTTCCACCTGCCCCTTGACCGCCGACACCTGCATGCGTACGGCAGCGTGAGGAGGGCGTACGGGGGGCGTACGGAGGGTGTACGGCGGGCCAGGGTGACGACTCACGGGCGCAACCGGGTGAATCGAAGGGTGGGAAATGGCTGGCCCTGCCGTACCGCCCCCTGCCGACCCAACCCACCATCATGCCGGTCTTGAACCATTGGGTCTGGGGTTGGGGTGGTTGGCCGTGCGCGGTTGGCAGTTTGGTGGTGGGTAGGATGGGTGGTCAGGCATCAAGGCAAGCTCGGGCTAGCAATGCCCTGGGCTCGCCACTCATGGTCACACACCTAGCTCATGGGCGAGCACATACACCTTCATGCCGGCGGCATGGCGGTGCCCCCATGTGGTGTAGCGTGGCGCGGAGTCGATGATGCAGCGTTTGACATGCACAATGCACACTACAATCAAATGCATATGTGCGTATGCATCCTGTACCTTCATGGTCGCAGCCAAGTGCGTCTTGCCGGGGCCGGCGTGCTTGCCCACCACCTGCCGGGGGCCGGGGGCGCGGAGGGAGGCGGCAGCCAGGGTTTCGCGCGGCGTGTGGTGTGGGCCATGCTTGCGGGCTGGGGGAATGCGCGTTTGCCCGAATTGCCCGAATGGCCGGCACGACGCCGCCGCTCCTGCGGCTGGAGATGACGCCCTCTCGCGGCCCCACAGACCTCAGCCCTGCCCCCACCTGCAGCACAGCGTGCGTGCACGCAGCAGCACTGGGCTGGCACGCACCCCGGCACATGCACATACGCATACACGTCATGTGTGTTGCACCCCATCAAAGCTAACCCATAGTGGTACAAAGGCTTTGTTGCCGCCCCCCGCCCAGCGGCCCCCCACCTGCAGCAGGATGTGCACGCACTGGCCCACGGGCGGCACCGTGGGCGTCACCACGTTGTGTACCACAAAGCCGCCGTCGTGGCTCACGATGACCTGCGAGGAGGGCAGGCAGACGGGCGCGTTGCAGCATGCAGTCACGGTCGCAATAGTGCACGAGACGCTGTGCTGTGCTGTGCTGTGCTGTGCTGTGATGCTCCATAAGGCTCGACGGCGCGCTCGCGCGGTGGCCGCGCAGTGCGCCGCCGCGGACACGGCGCTCGGCTGTTTGCCGTGCCGTGCCGTGACGTGGTCTGTGAGCTGCCGTACCTTCTGCAAGCTCTGTACGGACGTGAGCCCCACCACCGTGGGCTTCATGTACGACAGCTGCCGTACCAGGAGCGCGTTGCCCTCGGGGTCGGGCCCCCAAGTGCCGACCTTCATGTCGGTCAGAGACTGCGGCAGGCGGCGCGGGGGAGGGGTTTAAGATGGGCAGACGTTGCGAGGGCGGCAACATGGCACACGTCCCGACCCACCAGACTGCCTCCCCGCTTCTCCGGCCAGGCCCCGACCTGGTTGACTCTCTTCCCCCCGCGCTGGTTGACTCTCTCCCCCGCGCAGGTTGATTTTTGGAGAAAGTCAACCTGCGTACGCCCCACCACCCACCTCGCCCTTGGCGATGAGGTCCTGCAGCTCCGAGTCGGGCGAGAACAGCGCCCGCAGCAGCGCGTGGGGCCCCGCCGCCACCATGAAGTCGCTCACGGCCGTCTGCAGGGTGGGGTGGGGTGCGGGCCATGGGCGACAAACAGTGTCCTAGGACCCAGGCGACGTTGCAACGAATGACCTCCCAAGCGCTCGGCGGCGGTGCCGCCCACTGTTGGAGCCCCACATGCTGTGTGGCGGATGCTCCGTGGCCCCATCGCCGCCGTAAGCTGCCCACGCACGCACGTCGTAGGCCGACGGCACCGCCAGGGCGGTGGAGGGCGCATCCACGTCCGCCGCCGCCCAGTCCACGGCGCCGCCGCCGCCGCCGCCACCGGTGGTGGCGCCCTCCTCCGCGCCGGCCGCCGCCGCAGCGGCGCTCTCAGACTGCGGGGCGCAGGGGACCAGACATCGATGTGGGCACGCCAGGTGGCGCACTGCGCTGCGCCGTACGCCAACCCGCCGTCCGTACTGCCGTACATTATGGCCGTACGGTGGGTACGACTCACCGCCTTGACCAGCTGCATGCTGACGTCCAGCCGGGTGGTGCCGGGCAGCGACTTGTCAGTGCGCTCCATGCGCCGCTCGTAGCGCTTGCCCTGCAGCAGGCGGCAGGGCATGCAGGGCGTTGTCACCGCATCTAGCTTTGACAGGCGTCAGCACCAACGGTGTGGTTGCAGGTAGATACATGCCGTGCCATGCGTGCCACACCGCCGTGGCCCTCCTCCTGCAGCGCTCGCACGCTCATGGCCGCACGCCTGGCGCTGCCGCCTGTTGCGACGCCGCCTACCTGCCACAGCGGCGGCGGTGGCGGCGGCGGCGGCGGTGGCGGCGGTGGCGGTGGCGGCGCCGCGGGCGCGGCGGATCCCTGAGGTGGGGTGAGGTGCGGCCAGGCGGGCCGCGGCGAGCTTGGTGAGGGGACCGGGGTGGAGGGCAGCAGGCAGGTGCTGTGAAAGGGCGCCGCGTGGGGCCGGGAGCACCGCAGCAGGCGGCCGGCCGAGGCGGGGGCGCGGCCGTCACTTGGCTTGGTTTCTCGTGGGGTCACGCCATGGTGGGAGGAAGCTGTGCCGGGCGGGGAGGCGGCGCAGAGGCTCCTTGGGGGTGGGCCGGGCAGCGCGCTGCCTCGCCGCAGCGCGGGTGCTGTGGCTGGTGCGAGGTCGTGGGGCGCCGCCAGCCCGCAGCGCGCACCTTGGCGGAGGCGTCGGCTGCGCTCCGCTGCTGCGTGGCGCTGCAGCCCCACAGCGAGGGCAGGCTGGCCAGGATGCTCGACTTGCTGTGGACGATGCGGGCGCAGGGCAGGGCGGATGCAGCTGTGCGATGCTCGCAGCAGCTGTGGCGGCGACAGGCAAGGCATGCAGGACGGCAGGACGGCAGGCGCTTCGCCTCGCTTGCTGCTAGGCGGCGGAGCAAGGGCCCGGACAGGCCGACGCGGGTGCCAGCAGGTGGTTGGTGGCTTGCGACCGGCGGCACGGCGCCGGCCGCCGGGTGTCAGCCCGGGGCGTCGACATGGCAGGTGCCCACAAAGGAGCACGGCCGCACCTGTCGCTGGACGCTTCAGGCGCGTCGCTGGCCGCTGGCGCCGCGTCCTCGGAGGGCGGCGGCGACGGTGCAGGCGGCGGCGGGTCGGCCTTCAGGGGCACATCCCAGATGGGCACCTGCACAGCACGGCGGGAGCGCGGTTCGCATGCGGCCACACGGAGTCACACGCTATATGTTCCCTGCACCAACTCTATATGTTCCCTGTTTGTAAACATACATGTTACCTACTTCTAAGCACACAACGGTTCTGTTCTAGTCAACACTGGAACACACAACGAGCGACACGGATCGTTGCGGGGCGAGCCCTGGCAGCAGCAGGCTGCGGCGGCTGCGGCGACAGCTGAGTTGCACTCCGGCGCCCGCCGCGGCGACCGCACCTGCGTCTTGGCCAGGCGGTTCTTGCCGTTGTACAGCTCGATGCGGATGTCGCCAAACTGCGACAACCGGGGAGAGCAAAAGCTGGATAGGTGTTGCAAGGGCGGTGACGAAGGTCCCAGTGCAGACCGCATTCCCAATGCCCCCCGGGCGGGGGACGAGTGGGCTAGGCGCGGCTCGTGGGCTGCGGTGGAGCATGCGTCTTGGTCCCAGCCAGCCGGGCCGCACCCAGCCCGGCGCCACGCCTCATACCGCAGCCCCCGTCCCACTCCACCGCGCCCGCCACCAACTCAGCGCCCGGGCGGCCCTGCGGTTGTGGCGGCTGCGTGCAGCCAACCGACCTGCAACACCCCTGCCCACACCCAACCCAAACCCACGCCCAACCCAAACCCTGCCAGCCCACCTGCGTGCGGTCCTTGCCCCGCAGCGCGACGCCCTCCTCGAAGGCCGCCCCCAGCGGCACCGCCAGCTCCAGCCCCGACACCTCCACTCGCGCGCTCGCCGCCACCGCCTGGCAGCGCAGCGGCTGCCGGCTGTCGAAGGCGCACAGCCTGACGCAGCAGGGGGGGAGCGGGGCAGGGGCGGCAGGGGCGGCAGGCAGATGGTGAGCACTTCACGCGTCGTGAAGAAGTCGAGCGGTCCTGCGGCGATGACGATGCTTCAAACACGCATGGGTGCATTCGCGGTGCCGCAGGTGCTGACCACCGCCTGGTCGTGGGGGCTGGGGCGTTGTGTCGGAAGACGTTGGATGGGGTGACGCTGACGCCCTCCGACCTCTGGAGCGCGGGAGGGGCTCAGCCTGGCGGCTGGCGTCGGGCGGCAGGCTACGGGACGAGGCATACGTGGCACTGGGGTTGCAGAGACATGCTTGTGTGCTTGCACACACCGGTCTCGAGTATTATTCATGCGCTGCACTTTGGGCTCCCCAAGCTGCTGCTGGGACGGCTCCTCCTGTCCTTCTGCAGTTGTGTGGATACGAGGATGACAAGGCCTAGACGTGGGCTCTCACGTTACGTCGACGGCCAGGTTGGCGTTGCTGGCCACCAGCGCCGCCAGCCCCTGGCCCTCCAGGCCGTGCAGCTTCATGTGCAGCACGTGGGAACCCAGTTGCGCGTGGATCTGCGGGTGTGGGTGTTCCAGTATTAGGTAGAACAGAACCCCACACGCGGTGTGTGGAGGTGCGGGGAAGATCGTAGGGTTCGTGTCGACAAGCAGGCCGTGGCGTGTGGCTGGGGCCTCGGCCCTGCGCTCCCCTGCGGGGAGGAAGGTGTGGACCAGGCCCCGGCGCCTACCAAGGCCCAACTCCAACCACCCCATGTGCTCCGCCCCATGTGCACACGGCAATCGTGTTATTTGCGTGTACGGCAGTGTGGTCGTACGGTTACCTGGTCGGGGTCCTGGATGGCAGCCAGGGAGGAGCGCATCTGCGAAGGGCAGCCGGGCAGGCCAGGATCATCAGGAGGGAACGCCCGCTGGGCGGGCGTGGTCGGTCGCAGCTGCCCCTGGGATATCCTGCCGTACCGTGCCATACACTCCGTGCGTAATATTCTGCCACACCGTGCCGTACACTCTTGCCGTACGCACCTCCCTGTACTCCTTGCGCTCCATGATGGACACGGAGAAGACCAGTGTCCCCGGCTGCGGCTTGCTGTTGGACCGGTCTAGCAGCTGCACCCTGGGGATGCGTACGCGCGCGGCACAGTCGCGTGCGAGCATGCGACCCCACATGGCTGGCTGGGTTGGGCGGGTGGGTGGGCGGGGTGGCTCGAGCTTGCTGGCGGCCCGCTGTGCCAGCATGTGCGGCCGCCGCCGTGCGTCACGCTGCAGCGCGTCGGCCCAGCGGCCGCCCCAGGCGTGAGCTCACCGAGATCACTTCTGCATGTGCGTGGCTCGCGCTCGCTCGCTCGCTCGCTTGCTCACCTGAACTCCACCTCCTGCCCCAGCTCGGTGACCTGAGCCAGCAGGTCACGCACCGGCAGTTGCACCTGCGGGCGGTCAGATCGCAGCGAGCGGTGGCTTGAGCTCGCATCGCTGCAGCTGCATCGGTTGTCAACATCCTTGCAGCACCGGTACGATCAACGTTGGTCCACGGCGCCGCAGCTGTCTAGGATTTGATTACCACCACCGCACGTCTTGCTGCGGTGACGCCAACGCGTGCAGGAATCACCCAGCGTGGCCGGCTGGCAGCCGAGGCCGCACCTGGCCGCAGAAGGACACAAAGGTGCCCATGTCCTTGTCCAGCACCCGCATCTGCACCACCGTGTCCTCCGTCACATCCGTCAGTGGGAAGGGCAGGCTGGTGGAGAGGGC
>BDDC01000092.1:35512-50289 GCA_001662425.1 Chlamydomonas sphaeroides | reverse complement strand
AGGTGGGCAGGTGGGCAGGTGGGCAGGTGGGCAGGTGGGCAGGTGGGCAGGTGGGCAGGTGGGCAGGTAGGCAGGTGGGCAGGTGGGCAGGTGGGCCGAGTGACTGCGCGCCGCACGCTGGCCCGGCCGCCGAGCTCCGCGCAGCTGGTGGCCAAAGGCACCACACGGGCAGGGCGGCACCGAGCTGTGGCCTCTGGCTGCAGCCGTACAGCCGTACAGCCGTACAGTCGTACAGCCGCTGCACCCCGCGGGCGCCTGAGGCACCGGGGGCGCCCCTAGGCACTGCATCGGTCGGCGCTGCCGCGCCCCCCCCCTCAAGCAGGCGCATGACAGCAGGCCGCATGACAGCAGGCCGCATGACAGCAGGCCGCATTCCGCAAGCGGACGAGGAGCCGCTCACCACTCCTCCCACATGGGGTGGCAGTTGCGGCTGAGCACACGCGTCTCGGCCTGGAGGCGGGCAGGGCGCCGCGGGGCCAGGCGTCAGGAGGCGCTTGGGTGCAGGCCCTTTGTGGGATGCTTGTGAACGGGATTGCGCTGAGCCTCGCCGACGGTATGGGTCAGCGGAGAACGTTGCATGGGTGCCCCCTTGGGGTACGGCACAGGGTGAGGGTCTGGCGGGCAACCCCGGGCGCTTTCGTGGGCTTTCCGCCAGACCAGGCCAGCAGGCCGCCTGCCTTTGTTCGCGGTTTTCGTATTTTCGCGACGAGCCCTGCCGCTTCCAGGCCCTAGCCATCTACATGGGGGTCCGACGCTCCCACCAAACCAAGCGGATCGCTCGCAGGGTCGGGCCGGGCGGCTTGCTCCCCAGTAAGATCCTGGGCTCTGGCCCGAAAGCAGCGCGCACGTAGCTGGTGCGGTACACTGAACCCCTGAGTGCATGCCCAGTCCCCACACACCTCGTCTAGCGGCACGGGGCCCGAGGGGCTGGGCCGCTGCAGCGTGACACGCACAAACCTGCGGGTCGGGGACAGAGAGATAGAGAGAGCAGGGAGGGTCAAGGGTGGGCATGGCACGGCGAAGCCGCTGGAGCGCGGGGGCGCAGGTGGTGGGAGCGCATCGACGGAGAAGGGGAGAGGAGAGCGGGAACGCCGCCGGGCAGCGGACTCGCAACGCGATGCAAGCGGGCCGAGGCGATGTCAGGAGCGGAGCGAATCCGGATCCGGACTACGTCGGCGAATGCCCGTCGTCGTGCCCTGTCGTGAGGCTGCAGCCGATAGCACGAGGGGGCGGTCGCGGCAGCGGTGGCTCACGGGTCGCAGGTGGAGCCGGGAACCTTGGCGCCCGGCTCAAGGTCGTAGGCCTCCTTCATTTCGAGGCATAGGAAGTAGTCGCCTGGGCGAGCATTGCGGGGGGGGGGGCAGGGGCGGGGCCGCCGAGGTAGGGGTTGGAGATATCAAAATCCATGGTCGAGGTAGGGTTGACACCAACTGCGCAGCTGTGGCACGACCCAGGCCATGTGCTGCTGCCGGTGGAGCAGCGCTGTCGCTGGCAGGTTTCATGCGCGCAAACATCTGCGCACCATTTTTCCACCAGGAGAACATGACGGTGTCCTGACGATTTAGGTTGGCGTCCGCCCGCGAGAGGCGCGCAATCGACGAGGCCGAGGTGCCATTCTCCGATTGCTGTAGTCCGTGCCGTTGTCCGCCGGCAACCTCGGCGCCTCTACCTAATTTTTTCTTTCCCTTAGTTATCAATGACCGCAACATCGCGTGTCACGGGGGCAGTCCCTAGGCAAGTTGATAGTTTGTAGGTTTCGCAGGCGTAGCTCGTGCGTTAAGCGCGATATGCATACGTATTCTGATGTATCCTCAATTGGTACAGTGAAAGTACCCGCTGGTTCGCTGCGCAGCTGCCCGAAAGCAGAAGTTGGTCGGTTTCGTCGGAAGAGTGCGAGCCTGCGAGGCCTGCAGCCGCGACTTCCCCCGGCGAGGCGCCGGCAACGTAGCCTTCGATGTATGAGCTGTCTGTCGCCCCACACCCACGGCCTTGGCCTCCGCCCAGCCCACGCGCAGGCACGGCAAGGCCCCGCCACGCGCCAAGGGAGACTCTCCCCTTGCCCTCCCTGGCGGCCACTCGCAGCGGCCATTCAGGAGGGAGGCGTGTGCCTGCGGCCTCCGTAACTGCACCTGCCGCCGCGCGGCGAGTGGGCTGCCGCCGGTGGCAGACAACATGCCGGCATCGGGGTCGGAGCCGGACGAGCGGAACCGCCGGCACACGCCGCAACCACCCTGCCTTTCAACCCGGTGACTAAACACCTACAGTACTGTAGGTTTCAGTGGCTGCCCTACGTGCCCTACACCCCAGGCCTGCAACAACTGCGGGTGCGGCCAGCTACCTGCGAGGATGCTGCCTGGGGCGCGGTGTGCGCATGGCGTGCAAGTCTGCCAAGGCTGCGGTACGACAGGGAGTGAGTGTCGCGGGATTATGGGTGGGTGACTCGGTGGCCGGGTGAATGGGTAACTATCACCAGCTGCGGGACTGCGCGGTAATAGTCCCAGCTACAACCGCATAATGACCGACGGTGCTCGTCTGGTCTGGGTGGCCTCTTTTGGGGGCGAGCCATGCACCCATGCGCAGCTGGGACAGGTTTCAGTTGGGCACTTCAGTCCTGGTGACACGATCGCATTGCTAGCCGCCGGCCCGTGGCCACTCGCGGCCCCCTTGCTCGGGCCCCCAGGCCGCCTGCTGACTTGATCAATCTTCACATCTTTCCACACGCCGCACACCCCCGCCGCATCCCGCAACAATGCCCACCTGTCCCGCCACGTCTCTCCTCACACAGCCAACCGCCGCACAACGCCACCAACCGGGCGGCAGACCCATGGAGCCCGCCACGCGTATACCTCCCGCTGGCAGCCTGTCCACGCCGCCCCCCGCCTGCGCTTGCGCTACAGGCCTCACAGGAGCGGCCCCGGCGCGCCGCCCTCCACCCACGGCCATTCGCCGTCCTCGCCTCCAGTCCGACCCGCGCTGCGTCCAACCATCTCGGCGATGTGCTCCAGCGCCGTTGAGCAACGCAAGCGCCGCCCGCCGGCCCCGCCGACTTGCCCCCGCAACCGAACAGGAGCCGCGTGCACGGGCCGCCGGCCGTGCGCCAGGCGCGCGCGACGCCGTGCCGTACCGTGCCGTACCATGTCACGCCGCCGTTCCGCCACTCACTGCCCTGTCCCGGAGCCACATCAGCAGCGCCGCCATCCGGGCAGCTCGTGCGGTGCTGCAGCGCCCCGTACAGTATTATTGCTCGCATGCGCATGCCCTGGATCCTGCCGCCCACCCGAGCACCCCCGGCCCTCGCGCGCTCTGGCGACGACGCTTAGCTAGCTGGCCCCCCCACACCCCGGCGCCACACGCCGCTGCATTTATTGGGTGTGGAGCCCGTCTACCCCTGGATCGCCGTGCTGTGCCGTGCCCCCAACGTGCCGTGCCCGCAAACCGTCAATCGCCCGCCTGCCGCTCTACAGCGGCAACAGCAGCCCCACTGGCCAGCGGCGCCAGGGAGGGGCGCGAGACGCGCTACACAAAAGCCAGGCCGGGCATACGCCGCGGCGAGGGCGCGCGCCCATCCCAATCAGCCCGGGGCCGGCCATGCGTGCATCGCGGCCTGCAACCGCCGGGCCACGCATCAGGCCACCACAGCCGCGCTGATGGTGAGGCTCGCACTTGTGTTCATCATTCATGACCGCGTTCACCTAATACCCCTCCATTGCACAGCACACGAGGCACACGGCCACGCGCGTCCCATCCCCCACGGCCCATCCGCGGCCTCGTTAGTTCGTCCGCCAGCAACGGTTCATGCGGCATGGGGGCCCGCTGACGTTCCCCGTGCGTGCGCTGCCGTACCCGCTCGAGCGATTGCGCCGGGGCGGTGTACCAGCAGCACGTGCGGCCTGTTCGGGTGCAGCGCGACCGCCTGCCTGCCCCCTGCTGGATGCAGACCAATGGCCGCCGCCACAGCGCCGCATCTCAGCGGTTGGCCCTCGTGGCCAGCGTCACAAGCACCTCATCCAGCAGCCCTGCTCCGGCCCGCACATGCTCCGCCTTGCCTGCAGGGGCGGTGGCGCCGCTGCCAGTGCTGTCCCGAGCTTGCGCCAGCGCCGCCGACGGCGGGTCGGTGCCGGCGCCGCTGGCGCCGCCAGGGACGCTGGCGCCGCCGACGGCGCTGCCGCCGCCGGGGACGCTGCTGCCGCCGGGGACGCTGCCGCCGCCGGGGACGCTGCCGCCGCCGGGGACGCTGCCGCCGCCGGGGACGCTGCCGCCGCCGGGGACGCTGCCGCCGCCGGGGGCGCTGCTGCCGCCGGGGACGCTGCCGCCGACGGTGATGCTGCCGCCGTCGGGGACGCTGCTGCCGCCGGGGACGCTGCTGCCGCCGGGGACGCTGCCGCCGCCGGCGATGCTGCCTAGCGGCCCTGACACCAGGCCCGTGTAGCTGTTCCGGTCGCCGCCGCGGCGGGAGGCATCTGCGTGATGCGCCGCCGCCGCCAGGCGCTTGATCTGTACGGCAATCACAGGCTGGCCCTCCGACAGGCCCTTGAGCTTGAACAGGCCCAGGTCCACAACCTGTACGAGCAAGGGCGCAGGCTGTACGGACTGCAGTACGGCAGCGTTGCGCTTGGCCGCCAGCGCCATCCACCAGTCGGGCGGCGGCGGCGGCGGCGGCAGCGGCAGCGGTGGCACCGGCCAGACGGCGGCGGCGCCGCCCGTCAACGACGGCCGGTAGGCCGGCCCGGCGGCGGCAACGGTGCCGCGGCCGGCGCTGCCGGCGTTGCCGCTGGCGCTGCCTAAGCCCGGCGACGGCGAGGGGCCGGGAGAGGTGACGGCGAGGGGCACGCCGGGGATGCAGGGGAGAGTCACCGGCGACGGGCGGTCGGCGGCGGGGAAGACTGCGGCGTCGCCGAGCTCACGCAGCGGCGACGACACTGTGTCCAGGTTGGCCAGCGGCAGCGCCGTCACCGGCAACGGCAGCGGCAACGCCGTCAACATCGACGCTGCCGCCGCCTCAGCGGCGCCGGTGCCGCCGCTGCCGTCGGCACCGCCCGACGCCGCCTGCTTCGGCGGCGGTGCCGCCGCCACCGCGGCCGCTGCCGGACTGTTCCGCCCGGCCATGCCGT
The DNA here is from genome assembly GCA_001662425.1 of Chlamydomonas sphaeroides. Classification (NCBI taxonomy): domain Eukaryota; kingdom Viridiplantae; phylum Chlorophyta; class Chlorophyceae; order Chlamydomonadales; family Chlamydomonadaceae; genus Chlamydomonas; species Chlamydomonas sphaeroides. The sequence continues at coordinate 45,178 of BDDC01000092.1, read as the reverse complement.
GGCGGGAGCCACGTGACGGCGGCGATGTGTCGAGATCTGGCGCCGGCGCCGTCGCGGCGCCGGCGGCTACCGCCGCCGCCGCCGCCTCTGCCGCTGCTGGCCCAACGGACCACGTCGGCTGACCCGCGTCGGCGCTGGCCCGGCGCGCGCTGCCGTACGCGGCACTGTCCCGTACAACGCCAAACGGTGCAGTCTGGCTCGTACTGCCGTACTGTCGCCGCGCCGCCGCCATGCTGACGGCGGTGACGCCACCGCCAGAGCCCACGCTGGCTGTGCTGTGCGACACGCCGCCACCGGACAGCTGCGATGCCGGGTGCGACGGCGCGTGCTGCGCGCCGTACAGCACGTACGGCACCTGCCCGTAACTACCCGCGCCGTACCCGTACACGGGGCTCGGCACCGTGCTGGGCGTCGGGTTCGTGCCGTACGGCGCGGCCGAATGCGGCCCGTAGCCGGGGGCCTGCAGTTGTGCGGCGACGTGGGGCGGCGCGGCGCCAGCGGGTCCGGCCAACGCGGGCGAGCTAGTGCCGCTTGGCGCGGGAGAGGTCGTCAGCATGGCGGGAGCTGGGCGGCCGGGGCCGGCTTGGTCAAGGCCTGCGCGTGTCGGGTCGGGCGGAGGCGCGGGCGGCGGCAGGGGCTCAGGCCGGGCCGGGAGCGGCTGGGAGCGGCTGCAGCGGCCCAGCGTGTGGTGGGCAGGGCGCCGCGCACCGCGCCGCCTTGCACAGGCGACAGGCGACAAGCAGCCCCGGCCCCTCCCTCTAACGCGCCAGCACGCAGCGCGTGCCGCGCGGGTCGTGTTACTACATGTTCCCGTTCCCCAACACACACATCATACTTATGCTTATTTCTGAACACACGTGTGGGGTTCTGTTCTACCTAACACTGGAACACACGTCCCACTTAACACACAAACACACGGTGATTCGGCGAGCATGCGGCGCGCGTGTGCTGGACGAGCGCTCCAGCAGCACACCCAGCGAGACAGCGGCCTCACCCGTGGACCCCAGCGACGGCGCCCAGGGCGCAGGGTACGACGGCGCCACGCCCGACGTGGATGCGCCCGTCCCGGCGCTGAGCGACGCCGCGCTGCCGCGGCCGCGCGACAGCGGCGCCGGCGGCTGCGGCGGCTGCAGCGGGCTGCCGCCCAGCGCCATGCCGGTGTGGGACTGGTGCGGCGGCTGCAGGCCGGGGCTGGCGGCGTGCGGCGGCGGCGGCGGCGGGCTGTGGAAGCCGTGGCCGCCGCCAGGCTGGCTGAGGCCGCCGGGCGCCACCGAGTGCAGCAGCTGCTGCTGCTGCTGCTGCTGCTGCTGCTGCTGCTGCAGCTGCTGCAGCGCGCGCCACTCGCGGAGCACCTCGAGGCCGGCGGTCTTGTCGAGCAGGGTCTGCGGCGGGCGGCCGGGGGGCGGCGGGGGCAGGGTTGCAGGCGGGGCAGGCGTTGTTGACGGGCGCAGCTGCGGCCGCACGGGGCTCCAGCGCGCGTGGTCCCGGCTCCCAGCTCCCGGCTCCCAGCTGCCACGCACCTGCCCCGGCTTGGCCCCCGCCATGAGCCGTGCCGCCCGGTTGACCAGCGCCCCGAAGTAGTCGGCCCGGCCCGTGGTGGCGTGCGGCACCACACTCAGGGGCACGCCCGTGAAGATGCCCACCTTGGCTCGAAAGCCGCTGCAGGGGGGGTCAGGGGTGGTGGGGTGAGGTGAGGTGAGGTGAGGTGAGGTGAGGTGAGGTGAGGTGAGGTGAGGTGAGGTGAGGTGCCACGCGGGGCAAGGGAGCACACGGCGAGCGGTGCGGGATGGAGGTGGTGGCGAGAGGGAGCGGAGGCGGTGGGAGGGGTGCGGCGGTGGGCGCATGCCAGCGGCTCGGCTCGGGCCTGGGCCCGGGAATGGAGCCCGCGGGAGCACAGCGGCGGCGGTGCGCACCGAGCCAGCGGCTGCCCCTCGTCGTCCAGGAGCTCGCGGCCCTCGCAGTGCTCCTCGAGCAGGTCCGTGGGCCAGTCGGCCTGCGTGTGCGGGGCGAGAGAGGGTGTTGCGGATGGGGTACGGGGAGGGGAAGGACACGAGCGCCTCGCCTGGCAGAGGCAGAGTTGCACACGCACAAACACACAGGTTACCCCGGCCCTCCCCCCGACCATTGCCCCCACCTGCAGCAGCCACTCGTGCATTGAGAGGGCGACCTCCGCGGCGACCCGCGGGCCGTGGCAAGCCACCATGAAGGTACACTCGTACTCTTGGCCTGTACGGATGTACGGTTTTGGGGCAGAGGTTCCGGACATGGCAGTGCGGCGATCAGTGTCTGCCCCGTGTTGACGCACCTTGGGGATGCCTAATCCTAACATGGGCAAGCGCCGGTCTGTTCGAGCAATGCCGCAGTCAGTGCCCCCGTACCGCCGTACTCACACTCGTACGCTCCGTACACGGCGAGCACCTCCCGTACGGCGGCGCAGAACACGGCGCCGCTGCGCTCCGCCACCTCGGGCGCGGCGCTGGCCACGGCGCTGTACCCGGCGGGCGTTATGAAGAGCAGCGAGAGGCGCGGCAGCGACGTGGGCTGGCCCGGGGTGACGGGCAGGAGCGCCTGGGCGAGGGGCAGGCAGGGCGGTGTGCAGGGTTGGGGCAGGGGCCGGGGGTCCCGGCAGACAGTGGGTTGCTGTGGGCTGGCTAGGGTGCGTGGCGGCTGCACCGGCAGGGGACGGCTGGGGACGGCTGGGGACGGCTGGGGACGCGGCAGGGCGGCCTCCGGGGCCAAGGGCGTCGCCGCCGCGCCAGGCACAGGCCAGCACGGCAGCCAGTTGAGCTGCCAAGCGCCACAAGGACCTGTTCACCAACTGCCAACCGCGACTTGTCCACCAACTGTCAACTGCCACCTGACGCACCTGCTCGGCTCCCGGCGCGTCGAAGAAGCTGGGGGCCAGCTGGCAGTGGCTCTTGAGCGGCGGCTGGTAGGCGGCGCGGTGCTTGAGGTGGGCGGGAAGGATCTGGATCACCTGCACGTACGGCAGCGTGTGTGCGACAGTGTGGTTACTGCACTCGTGTACGACGATGTGGAGGAGATGTCGGGAAGGCGCACGCCGAAGTACAGGTGGAGAGGACATCATGCAAGGAAGCAATCGTACGGCAGACCGTTGCCGTACCTGCACTCCGTCGTACACATCGCCGTACGCGGCGCCCAGCGCCGGTACCTTGAGCCGGTGCACGCCCTGGCGACGGGTACAGCAAGACGGTCACGAACCAGGTCCGGCCAGGCCAGACTGCTGCAGCCGCTCCGGACGGCCCCCGCATGGAGCTATGCCGTACATTCTGGCGAATGCGAAACACACACGTGCATGATCCCCTGCCCCTCACCATGTCGATGACGACCAGCGAGTGGCTAGACGAGCGCGGCGGCACCGCGCCCACAGCCGCCGCCGCCAACCCCGCCGCCGCCGCCGCCGCCGCGCCCGCGTCGGTGCCGCCAGCACCGCCACCTCTGCCCTCCTCGCCGGCTGGCTTGCCCGGCAACCCAGGGCCCGCGGCGGCACCTGGCTGCCCTCCCACGGGCGAGGACCATCCTGTGGCCATGAGTTTGATCTTGGAGGCGGTCCGGCCCACGGCCTCGGTACCACCCGCGGCGGCCCGGTACACGGCGCGTCGGGCGGACAGGCTGCTCGCACACGGCGGCAGCAGCGGGGGCGGCATGGAGATGGGCGTTGGTTAGCGAGATCAGCTTGAGAGGCGACCGCGAAGCTAGGAAAACGCACACAAACGCTGCCCAAACACGAGATGTGCTGCTGTACGCAAGCGGCGGTGTGTCTGGTCTGCTGCCCGTCTCCGCGCCTACGCCCCACACGGTTTCGCTGCGCACTCCAACACGGGGTGGGGCCACGGACTGTGTTTGGTGAGTTTGACGGCGGCGGAGGCGTGCGGTCGCCACCCAAAGGCCGCACTGCAGGGTAGCCAGCTAGCCAGCCAGATGTAATGACACCGCGCCCCACCTCTTCATGAACTGGAGTTTACTGGTGCGGTCGCGCACCCGCCGCACGGTTGGCGCCGCCAGCGGCGCCACCAGCTCCCCCTCCTCGTCGCCGCCGCCTGCCGCCGCCGCCGCCGCGCCCTCATGGTCCGGACCCAGCGCCACTCGGACGTCCGCCGCGGCCTCCGCCTCCCTCATCGCCGCCGCCGCGCCTGCCGCCGCAGCGGCAGCCAGCGCGCCCGCCGGCGACGTGTGCCGCCCAGGCCGGTCCGACGGCGTGTCCGGCAACGATGCCACCGGAGAGATTGCGCCGTCCAGTCCGGACGGGACCGACGACAGCATGCGAGCGCCGCTGCCGGCGGCGGCGGCGCCGCCGACGTCGCTGCCGGGCGTTGACGGCGCCGTCCGCATCGCCAGTGGGCTGCCGCCGCCTTGCTTGCCACTACGAGCCGCCGGGGAGCCAGACGACGGCGCAGGTACCGTCCCGGCGGCGGCGGCGGCGGCCGCCGCTGGTCGCGGCTTGGGCCCGCCTCGGTTCATGTCCCATATTCGGAGCGTGGCGGCCGAGGGCACTCGCTGAAGCACCTCCTGCAGGAGCCCACGGCTGCCGGTGCCGCCGCCAACGGTGAAGCCGCCGGCCGTGCCACGGCGCGGGGGCGCGCGCCGCATGGGCGGGCCGCCACTGCCGGCGGCGGCTGCGCCGCCGGCGGCGCGCGCCAGCGCGGCCAGCGGCAGCGACGCCAGCGGCGTGGCTTTGGCGGGGTCGCGAGGGGTGGAGGGCAGCGAGGCATCGTGGTCCGAGTCAGCGCCGTGGGCCTGCGAGTGGGAAGGTGGAAAGGATGTTGGCGGTTGCACAATGGTGAAGCGTACCAACAACAACCAGGACACTCCTGACAACAACATCCCGATGCGCGCGCTCATTTGTAGGGCCAGGGCGGTGGCCATGCGCCGCGACGGAGGGGGACGGCGGCGTCACCACGGGAGGGCTGCACGCCGCTGGGCTGTACCGGGTGCCGCTTTGCGTCGCATAACCCCCCGGCCGGCATCCGTACGAGCAACGGCACTTGTGCGCAATGTACGACGTACGGCACGGTACGGACTACGGCGGCGCTCACGATGGACAGGTCGAGCGCCGCCTTGGCTGCCCGGTTGGCGCTGGAGCCGGTGGCGTGAGGCGCCATGGCGGAGCGGAGCGCCAGCAGCCGCACGGGAGCACCGGCGCCGCCTGGGGAGGCAAGCCCAGGGTGGGGGGAGGCAGCAGGTCTTGGGGCGCTTGTCCAACGGGATGGCGGGGGAGGGCAGCTAGCCGCCGGTGGGTGAAGAGGAGACCGGCGGGGGATGGCGACGAAGGCGCCCTGGCCGGGAGCGGATGGCTAGGAGCGGGGACCCGGGGAGGCGCCACCGCCCACCGTGGAGGGGCAGGGGGCGTGTAGCTATGGCAGGACAGGGAGGGACTGTAGCGCTGCCGCGCCCCGGCCCGCGCCCACGCGCTGTACCCACACACGGCAAAGCGCGTGGCCGAGCCCCTACGGCACGGCGCATCGCCCGTACGTGCAACGCACGGGTCATCCGTACGCCACGCACCCGGGTGTGACATGTCGTGCGTCATGCTGCCGTACGCTGCGGACACGGCCGACGCGTCCAGCAGGTTGCGGACCGAGGTGCCGCTTACGCCGCTGGGCCTGGGCTGCGTCAGCGAGCCTGCGGAGCACGTCCAGGGGGCACGGTGGCAGAAGGGGTGAAGCGTGCCACGGTATCACGCGCGCGCATTCTTCCGTGCCAGAGGTGCGCAGGGGTGCCGCAGGCTGTGGGCAGAGGACGCACGGGCGCGGGCGTCTGAGGAGGTGTGACATGGGCAAGGAGCGGGGCGGCACGCGCGCACCGCCGCCCCGCCAACAGGGCGTCGTGTTGGTGGGCAGCGAGGATGCGGGCACACGGGAGCTTGGGACGCGCACACAACGCCCCCGGGATGGACCGAGTGCGCCGAGCGTAGGACAGGGACAGGCGCGCGCCTGCTGCTGCTGCTGCTGTTGCCGCTGCCCGGCCCGGCTGTCAGTGCGGTAGGGGTGGCGCGTGTGGGGCTGCAGGGCAGCGGTCGCGCAACACGCAGCGTGGCAGGGGCGCACACACTCCGTGGGACTGGCGCTCGCAGCGCGAGGGCGCGTGCAGCCGGAGAGCGCAAGAGCCCCCGGCGCCTTGGGCGGAGGCGGCGTACCTCGGTCCAATCCTAACACAGCCGCCGCCGCCGCCGCCGACGCCGCAGCGGCGCCGCCGTCCGGGTCGGACGCGCTCCACGCCACGGAAGCCGCCTGCATCCCCTGCATGTGCATCTGCGCGTGCATCTGCTGCATCTGCTGCTGGTACGACAGATGTTGCTGGTACGACACCTGCTGCTGGTACGGCAACTGCTGCTGGTGCGGCAGGTGCGCGTATGGTGGATGCGGGCTCTGCTGCAGCGCCGGGTAGGCATGAGGTCCTGGGGCTGCGGACCCGTGCTGCGGGTACGGCACCTGACTGACCGGGATCTGACTCTGGATCTGGATGCCACCGGATCCATGGAAGTGGTAACCGCCGGCCGGAACCAGCGGTGCTGACGGTGCGCCAGTCGTGGGGCTGCCCAGCTCCGTAATCGTGCGGCTGCGCAGCGGCTCGTCCTCCGCAGCCGAGATCATGGCGGCGTATTGTCCGTAACCGGGCCCGTACCCGTGGCCGCTGCCGTAACCCGGGGCGCCACCGTACGCAGTGGCGGCGGCGGAGGCGGAAGGGGTGTGGCCGGAGCCCGAGTGGCTTGCGCTGGCGTAGGCTGCCGCCAGGGCCAGGAAGCTGGCGGAGGTGTGGCCAGCGGGGTCTGAGGGCATGCCGGAGCCGAGCGGGTAAGGCGCCAGGTGTGGACCCTGGCATTGGAACGTGCTGCCCTGCGTCGGTGTGCCGCCGCCGCTCGAGCTCGGCGGCACGGTTGGCGCCGGCAGATGCCTGCGGCTACCGCTGGCCGCGACGCCGCTAGCGTCAGCGAGCAGGCTCTCAAAGCCGCCGCCGCCGCCGCCGCCGCCGCCAACGCCGCCGCCGCCAACGCCGCCGCCAACGCCACCGGCGCTGCCGCCGCCGCTGCCGCCAGCGAAGGAGGAGCGCCAGGCGTCAACGGCATGCACCGTCGATAGCGCGGCGGCGGCCGCAGCCGTCAACGTGCCCGAGGCGTCGGCCTCAGCCTCAGCCTCAGCCGCCGCGGCTTCAACTGCCGCCGCCTCGGGCAGCGGCGGAAGCAGTACCTGGTTGCCGAACGCCGCCGCCGCCGCCAGCTCTAGAACTTGCTGGCCTTCCGGCGGCGGCGGCGCGCCGCCGCCGCGGCCGTCCCAAGACAGCGCCGGCTGGCCTCCATGCACCACCCACGGCGCCGCCGGCGCGTCGGCCGATGGCAGCGGAGCCGCCGCCGCCGCGGCCAACGCTGCCGCCGCCGCCGCCGTCGGCGTGCTAAGCTCTCCGGAGCTGGGCGCTCTGCCGCTGGCGCTGGCTGAGGTGGAGGCCGCCGTTGACATGGACGCCAGTCGGTGCAGCGGCGGCCCTCCGTGCGGCGGCGAGCGACGGAAGCTCCGTTCTGGGCCCAGAGGCATGGACCCAGGGTTCGTGGGCGAGCGAAAGCCCTGTTCCTTGCCCTCCGCGACCGGCCCCGGTCCAGATCGAGCCGACGCAGCGGTGCCGGCGCTGACCGGCGCCCAATTATGCTCGTCGCCATCTGCCGGCGGCGGCAGCGCGGCGGCAGCGTCGCCGTCGGCTTCCAGCACCGGGCCAGGCGCGCTGCTGCGCCGCCGTGAGGGCAGCGGCGCCGCCAGCCAGTGAGGCGTGCTGCCGCCGCCGCCGCCGGTGAGGATGCCGGCGGCGGCGGCCGCCGACGTTGCCGTCAGGGCGTCCCGGCCCGTCGGACTAGCCAGGGCGCTGCTCACAATTCGGTTGAGTCCAGACCCGGACGGCGAATCGGACCAAGCAATAGCCCTGGCGGCGGCGGCGGCAGCGCCGGCGAACGTCGGCTCCGAGTCTGGCGTCGCGGGCGAGCCCCGGCCGACGGCGGCGGCCGCCGCCGCCGCTATCAGCGCCGCCGGCGGCAGATCTGCCTCCCCCCGTTGGCTGCGCTCATGCTGCTGCTGCGACTGCGCCTCTGCTGGCACCGCGGTGAGCGTCCGAGAGCGGCGGAATGCGCCGGCCGCCGACGACGAAGCGGCGGCGGCGCCGCCGCCGCCGAGCGCCGTCAGGCGTGTACTACTACCGACATAGCTCGTCAGCATCCGGCTCGGCTCCAGCCCGGCGCTCGTGACGGCGCGGCGGTACAGTGCAGCTGTGGAAGTGTTGATGCTGAGGCCGCGGCGGAGCTCGCGCTCGCCCGCGGCTGACGCCGCAACGGCGGCGGCGGCGGCGGCGGCGGCGCTGGCTTCGGCGGCGTTCGCCGGCGGCGGCAGCGGCGATGGCTGGGCCTGGGAGGCGTGGTTGCCTTCTTGGAGTTCTGGGTGAGGAAGGCAAGGAGGGAGGGAGGGGGCGGGCACGGCGGACGGACGGTGGGCAAGGGGCAATGCAGCGCGCTGGGCGCTCCCCGATGCCGGCGTATGGCCGCCACCGCCCCCGGCCGCGTCACTGGAGCCACGCAGGCAGCGGTGCGCGCACTCGCCACACACACGGCATGCACAGCGCAGCACATGCGGCACAGCACACGTAGCGCAGCAGCACAGCACAGCACATGCGGCACAGCACACGTAGCGCAGCAGCACAGCACACCACGCGCCCACACAGCGCGCAGGCGCTACATGGGGTGCGGGTGCAGCGCCGGGGGCGGCCGCACCGCTTGAGCTGAGCATGTGGCGGTAGACGCTGCCGCTGCCCGAGGCGCTGATGCGGCCTCCGCCTCCGCCTCCGCCTCCGCCTCCGCCTCCGCCTCCGCCTCCGCCTCCGCCGCCGTTCGCTGGAGCTGCCTGATGCGGTTGCGGTTGCGGATGAGTGTGCTGCGTGGCGGATGGGAGGAGGGCGGATGGGAGGAGGGCGGATGGGAGGAGGGCGGATGGGAGGAGGGCGGATGGGAGGAGGGCGGATGGGAGGAGGGCGGAGGGCGGAGGGTGGGGCTGTGCGTGGTCATGAGGGGCGATGAGGTACCCAGCACGCCCAGCGCAGCACCACGCAGCGCCGGCACGACCCCAACGACACCAATGGCACGCGGCGGCGCCAGTGCCCAGGGCCCACACCCATGGCGTGCCCGTGCGGCTGCCCTGCCCCCGAGCTCCTTGTTGCCCAGCAGGGTGGGTGCGCACGGCCGAGCGCGTGCACCGCAACCCTGGACGCACGCCTCCCCGGTCACCTGTGGCGGCGGCGGCGGCTCCAGCGGCGACGGCGGCGCCTCGGGCCACGTTGGCGCGCGGCGCTGCAGCTGCGGCGGCGAGTGCGCCGCCGCCTGCGCAAACGCCAACGCCTGCGCGGGCGACAGCTCGGCTTGCGGCGGGTAGGGCGGCGCGTGCGGGTGGGCGGCGCCTGGCTGGGCGTGGGCGTGGGCGTAGGCCTGCGCCTGCGCCAGCACCTGCCCCTGCGCGAGCGAGAGCTCGGGGTACTGCGGGTGCTGGTGTTGGCCGGGGTGGTGCGGGAGTTGGTGCTGCGACAGGGCGTGGGCTTGTGCCTGCGCCAGCGCCTGCGCGATGGCTGCTTCGGTGAGCTGCTGCTGGTGCTGCTGGTGGTGGGGTTGGTGGTGGGATT
>BDDC01000092.1:7461-26851 GCA_001662425.1 Chlamydomonas sphaeroides | reverse complement strand
TACCCGGGGCTAGCCCCCACTAACCACAGTCCCTGCACACAATCCGGCGAGCACGCACTATGGCGTGAAAGGAGGTTTTGGGTCACCCTCACGCATCACGCCGCATACTTTTGCGTTAGCCACAACGAAGGCCACCACTATGCATCAACACCTGCGTCACGCAGAGCACTGGTGGCTTCGGGTGGCTTGCGCCTGGAGTTACGTTGCCCGGACCCAGCGAGCAGTCAATCGAGCGACAGGGGGCCCCTCTCCACCTGTTGACCCTGAGTGCGTAGCCTGCGCATCGGTGCGGCGCGAGCGTGTGGGAACAGGGGAACGCTGGCATCACCGGTTACGTTTTGACCAGAACGCCATGACCAACGTACGACAACACTGCCCCGAATTGGAGGGTTGGATTTTGCAGGAGGGTTTTGTGTGTTTTTCACACGAACACGTGTAGGCGAGCACTGTCGCACACCGGCTGCTGTGATGCAGGCACGCATTAATTTGAGTTGGTTCCTTGTAAGCGCCGCCGAACAGCGAGGCCAGGGCGAACCGCCGCAGGTCTCGTTGGCCCAAGTGTAGGTATGATAAGCTAGAACGAAGTCAACGAGGTGTATTCCTTCTGTGACTTCGTTCTAGTTTATCATTAACCTGCGAAAACGTAAATTCCTCGTAGGTAGGCAGGAGGTAGGTGTCCACTTGCCTCGAACCAGTCCCAGCTGCGCATGGGTGCGTGGCTCGCCCCCAAAAGAGGCCTATGATAAACTAGAACGAAGTCACAAAAGGAGTATCTGTAACCTGCGAAAACGTGAATTCATCGATATAGGCCTCCCCGGGGCTATTTCAGGGGTCTCGGGCACGCTAACCGCCGTGCCCTCACCCCACGGGCCGGACCTAGCCGCCCGATCTGCCTGAAACGGCAGGCATGCACATAACGCACGTCGCCGCTGCTGCCGCGCTAAATGTGTCGCGGCCGCTTGCGGTGGCCGCTACCACCCCCTCTTTGTAGATATTGTAGATACTTAGCACAGAATGCAGGCCGATGCTGAGAGGTCCCGGCGCGACACTGGACTTCCCACAAGGTTGTACTGCCATGGCCAGCCTGGAGTGCGGACAGTCGCCGCGCGCTCAAGGCCGCGTGTTCTTTCGGTCGATATATGGCAGCGCTCTTTGTAAAGATGTAACGGGGTTTGCGTGCTGGGCTCGAGCCGCACGCTCACCAACCGTTTGCAACCGCGGCACCGGGCAGGGCAGCCCCGTCCAGCGCTTGCCGCATGTGTTGGGTGCGCAGCACCTCGTCGCCCCATCCTCGTGCGTCCCCATGCCTGTCAACACCGCCCGTGCCCTACCAGCCCTGCGCCCTCCGCGGCCCAGACGCCCACATGCGCGGCGGCCAACGCGTGGCGGCCGTGTCATCCGCTCTCTCACGAAGTATGCGCGCAGCACAGAGCCAAACACTATGAATGGTCATCTCATCTCATCGTTGAACACGCCGCGGCGCTCGTGCGTGGGGCATCCTGCTTAGGCAACACCGCCGAGGCCCAAAAGACATGGTGTGGTCTATGCCATCGTGATCAGCCTAGGTGCTGGTCCAGATGCGCTGGCTGGGCTATCGCCAGCCAGCGGCATGAGTCCACAGCAGGTGTGATGATCCGTAGAGCCCGGTCGCGCTCGACCACTTCGCTCCCTTGCCAACCGCTTCTGCGCACACTCAGGAGACGAAACCCATGCCACCAAGTGCAGTGCGCTGCAACCATTCCCTGCCTGGCATGCAGGGCTGTCCCTGGCCGCGCCGCTCTCCCCACACGCACACCGCAACCAGTCCATGCCAACATCCTAAACGCGTGTTACGCATCTGCAATGCCGCGCGAAGAAGCAAACAAACACGCTTGCTACCCACCCCGAAGAGCCAAAACTGTAGAACCGCAGACCGCAGCCATGCCCATCAGTGTCCATCAGTGCTGCCCCTTGACCGCAATCCGTTTCTTTGCCACATGCACGCGTCCCAGTCAGCAGTACGCCAGCCCCAACGTCAGCCCCGAGCGGCCCTGTCCGGTCAGTGTAACTTCCCCGCAGCCCGCAAAAAAACAGCAAAGCGGCCTTCCCCCAGCCACACACTACTCATGCCGCCTCGCCCGCTGCAGCTGCACGGCCACCGCACGCGGCTTTCGGTACGCGCTCGCTGCCGCCGCTACGGCCGGCGGTCCCGCGCAGCGCTCCCGCCCTTGCGCGCCTGCTCCCCGGCCTCACCTTCATCGTCCGCCCCCGAGCCCGAGCTGTCGTCCTCGAGCAGCTCCCCGTTGGCGTGGCCGTTGCTGTGGCCGTTGGCGTGGCCGTTAGCGTGGCCGTTGGCCCGGCCAGCAGCACGGCACGCCTCGCACATGGCGCCCTCCTCGTCCGAGTCCTCCGCGCCGCCATTGTCCGCCGACAAATTGGCTGGGAAGTGTACTTCCGACGCCGATCGCGTCTCCACGACGGTCATGCCGCCCACATGCTTCACCCGGGCGACCCGGCCGGCCGCCGCCGCCGCGGAACCAATCGCCGCCGCAGCAGCAGCCGCGGCGGCGGAGGCCACCCCCTCATCGCCGCTGCCCGCGCAGCCGCGGCAGTGCCGCTGGCCGCTGTGGCGCGACTGCTGCGGCTTGGGCGGCAGCGCGGCCTTGGCGCCAGCCAGCGGGGGAGCAACGCCCTTGCTGCCGGCCGCCGGGGCCGCGCCGACGCGCGGCATGCAGCTGCAGCGGCGCTCGCAGCCTCGGCCGTGCTTGGCGGCGGCCGACAGCGCCGCGCCCGACTCACCGGCCTCAGCGGCGGCCGCCAGCAGCGCGGCGGCCTCGCCTGCTGCGCCCTCGCGCTCCTTCTCCTCCTCCTCCACCGCCTCCACCGCCACCTCCCAGCCACGGCAGCACCGGCACATCCGTGCCAGCGCTTCCTCCTCCTCCTCAGCCTCTTGCTCCTCGCCGCCCTGTCCCTCCCGCGCCCCCTCCCGCTCCTCCGGCCGCAGCAGCGGCTCCTTGCCCTCGTCGGGCCTGGGATGCTTGTCGTAACCCAACCGCTCGGCCAGCTGCGACTGCGGCCCGAAGACCAGGTAGCCCACCAGGCCAAGGTACAGCAGTACTACAATGGCGAGCGCCGTACCGCAGACCCAAGGGTCGGCGAGTACGGCCTCGTACGCGACCTCGTACAGCGCGGCTCCATTGATAAGCATAACCAGGCCCGCGATGGTCCAGCAGATGAAAGAGGTGAGGGCGCTGTTGGCGAAGTCGCCCATGATGGCTTTTGAGGAGGTGAAGGTGAGCACCTGTGCAAAGGGCGGGCCGGTAGGCGGGCAGAGAGCAGGTAGTGGTGAGCCCCACTGGCACTGGTCCTCTAAGGCAGGACGGCGGTGGGTCAGTAGGCACAGGCGCGGGCTCGCAGCCGGCTCGGCGACCGCTGCAACGACGCTCACCGGCACCAGCGCGAAGGGCAGCTGCACGCTCTGCAGCAAGTTGAGGCCCTGTCGGGAGCGCGGGGTAGCGGAGCACGTGTCGGTGCGAGGGCACAAGAGCGGAGGCGTCAACGGTGACAGGCGCTCGCGCCGCAGGCGCTCCCTCACTCACAAGCCGCATCAACCCAGGGCGTGCTGCGTGGGATGTATTGCCTGACTTGGCAACGAACGCACGGCCATACTATTTTGGCAACGAACACACGAACGCACGGCCTGCTCTCGCGCACCTGGTTCAGCTGGTCCAGTTGGTTGCCCTGGCCGTTGCCGCGGCCGCACAGTAGCGCCACGGCCAGCGTGGGCGCAATGGCCACGGCGCGGGTGATGGCCACGCGCGCCCAGGGCGACACCTTGAGATCCTGCGGGGCCACATGCGGGGTCGCAAATGTCCTTGGCAGACCCGTCATTCCAGGAAGACCTATCATGAAGGCTATGCATAGTTATACTCGCAACACGAGGCACAGCGCATGCAGCGCCACACAGTCGCAGGCTGGGGCTGCGGCGACCAGCGCCCCCCACGGGCCCACCCTCCCCGAGCGCCTACTCGCTGCCGCGCCGCACCTCCTCGTGCCGCACTACGATGGCAGCCCCCGCCCCCCTCCGGCGCGGCTCCCTCCCACGGCTGGCCGCGCCCTCACCAGGAAGCCGCCCATCACGAACTGGCCGGTGTAGGTGCCCGTCATGGTGCTGCTCTGGCCCGCCGCCAGCAGCCCCAGCGCCCAGATGTACACCACCGGCGCGCCGTAGGTCTCCCCCAGGTAGGCGCCCGCGTTCTGCAGCCCGATGTCGGGCAGCTCAGCACCGTAGAAGCCGCGTGCAAAGACGGCGGTGATGAAGAGGTTGATCACCACCGCCACCTGGGCATGGCGCGGGCGGGTTGGGGTTGCGGGCTGGCGTTGGGGGCAGGGTAGAGGAGGTGCGTGGAGGGGAGGGTACATACCATGGGAGTAACGAACTAGTTGCAAGTCTCCGAGCATGAGGCCGGGAGGGGAGGGGAGGGGCGCAGGCCGCGCTGGCGGGGCATGGGCGTGAGCTAGCCAAGCCGCCGGGCGGCCTTGCCGCCCCCTGCCGTGCGACCCGCTGCCGATCCATGGCGAGTGGCCCCTTCCCCGGGGCCCGGCCCCGACGCACAATGAGCGACAGCGCGCTCTCGATGCCAAAGTAGGTGAGCGCCTCGCGCTTGGCGGCGGGCCGGCTGCTGCCGAGCTTGCGCGTCTGCACCAGCGCCGAGTGCAGGTAGATGTTGTGGGGCATAATGAGCGAGCCCATGAGCGCCACCGCCTGAGGACGGGGGCGGAGGAAGGGCGTTCGTAAGCGGTGGAGGCCGTGAGAGCAGTGACGTAGGTCCCCGTGATAACAACGCTCTCAGTCCGCAGGAGGGGGAACAGAGAGGTCCCGGTGCGGCAGAAAGCTCCGCCTGGATCCTCCCGCGGCACGAGGGGGCGGCGCGTCGACGCCCCCGCTCCCGGCCCCAACGGGCACGCACAACGGGCAGGTCCTTGCGCAGCAAGGCGGGGCGCCGCCGCCCGACGCGATACAGGTTCGGCATGGCCGGACCCAATGGAAGCCACATATTCTTCTACCAAGCTGCGCACAGCGCCGCCCACAGCCCAACCCACAGCCCAGCCCTACGCACAACGGGCAGGTCCTTGCGCGGCAGGCGCGGCACCACAAAGCCGCGCACCACCTCGCCCGTGGGCACGTCCGCTGTGGCGTACATGACGCCAAAGGCGAGCACCATGATGCCCACCATGCCGCCGAAGAAGCCCTGCGCCAGGGAGAGGGGGCCCCGGGACACGGCGCAGGCTCGGACCACGCAGAGCTGGAGCTGCAGCACTGCGGCACCGCAATTTGTCGACACAACGCAGCGTTTGCGGCGTGGGCTCGGGCGAAAGGCTCGGTGCCGGTGGTACGCGGGTAGTAGCAGCAGCGCAGTCTGCAGGTCCGCGCGCCGTAGCGCGACACTACGGCCCTCGGCCGGCCGGCCGCGGTCAGCTCGCCGCACCAAGAGCGCCCTGGCGCGCAGCCCCTCGGTATGGTGCCCAACACGGTATGCTACGTATGAATTATGCCTTGCATTGGCACATTGCTGTTGTGCGAGCAGCGCACCTCGAGCACCCGGATGCCCAGCCGCTCGATGAACAGCAGCGCGAACGAGTCCACCGCCGTCAGCAGCACGCCCGCCCACAGCGGCAAACGGCCGCCCGACAGCAGCGACAGCGCGATGGCCGAGCCAATCACCTCCTGGGGCCCGAGGGCAGCATGCCGAGGGCCGGACGTCGCACGTGGACGCCTGTGCAGAGCCGGCCCGGCTGCAGCGGCCGGCGCTGTTGCTTGGCCGGCCGCGGGCCCCGCGCGGCTCGGTCATTGAGTGCGGGGTGCGCCCCATCGTGCAGCATCCAATCCAGGGCCAGGCGCGGCGGCAAGCCCGTGTGGTGATGGTGAGCACGCAGGCGCCTCGGGCCGCACCTGCACGTCGCTTCCGATGATGGCGACCTCCGCCATTATCCACAGCGCCAGCCGCGGCACGCGAGGGTACTGCTGCCTGCGGCGGGGCACGGCAGCACGGCAGCACGGCAGCACGGCAGCACGGCCGCGTTGGCATCGTCGTCGTGCGCCCCGGCCGCGCCCTCCGCAGCCTCACCGCAGCGGCCCGGGTGGCCCCGGCCTCGAGGTGCCTGCACCGCCGCTCAGACCCAGACAGACACCCCAGTAGCTTGTTCCTTGCTGTGCCAGACCCAGGTGCTGAGCAGCAGCTCGCGCTGAGCCGCCGGCCGCGAGCATCCCGGGCGGGGTAGGGGCCCAGTAACGCGCCTGCACCCCTGCAGTGCTGCGCCAGGTGCTCTACAGCGTATGTTTGCTATGGAGTTCCTAAGAAATCATGACGAGCTTTGCAGCAGCCTCGCTGCAACCCTGCCCGCGGGCGCACCTGCAGTGTTGCGCCAGGTGCTTGCCCGTGACCACGCCCAGCTTGGCCGCCTGCATCTGAACTACAAGACCCTGCGGCAAGGATCGACGCAAGGACGATGTGGGTCGGCCAGGAGCCGCGTGTCGGGTGCGGGGACGGGAGCGTGGCAGGGCTGGCGAGGGAGGGCTGGGCAGGCTGGAGGCTGTGAAGGGTGCGGGTCGTGGTGCGGCGCGGGTGAGCGTGTGCGATGACGCGGCCGGCGCCAGGCAGGCGTGTGCCCGCCACGCACCATGAGCGTGGACAGCAGCAGGAGCCATAGCAGCACATAGCCGGCTTGCGCGCCGACTTGCAGGTCGCTCTCCAGGTTGCCGGGGTCCTGTCAGGTGTTCGCGCGGTAGGAGGGACAGGGGACGGGCACCGGTGGTGCGTCAGCAAAGGGTAGACTTCAGCGCCAATTCCGAATTTGCTCGTCGCGTTGCTGCGCAATGTTCGAATCCCCGGCAGTCGCAGCCTTGCCGCTTGTGGA
The DNA here is from genome assembly GCA_001662425.1 of Chlamydomonas sphaeroides. Lineage (NCBI taxonomy): Eukaryota > Viridiplantae > Chlorophyta > Chlorophyceae > Chlamydomonadales > Chlamydomonadaceae > Chlamydomonas > Chlamydomonas sphaeroides. Next base: position 19,954 of record BDDC01000092.1, on the reverse strand, counting down.
GGTAAGTCGGTCGTGGAGGCGGAGGAGACGAATCGTGGACGGAAACACGGGACGCGAGACTGTCTCACCACATAGGCGATAGACATCAGGATGCCTGGGCCCATGAATTGCAAGAGCCGCTTGAAGCTGAAGGCATATGTGCTGTGATGGTCGGGGTTGCCCTCGACGCTCACGCAAACAACTTGTGCCGCCATAACGTCTTTACACCGTCAAGAATGCAGCGTCGTCGACCAATTGAACGCAGCTACGTCGCCTGGGCCCGAGTTTCCCGGGCCGGGCACACGTCCGGCGTGTGCCACTGCTCCGACGCCCCCTGCCTTCTACCTAGCTCCCGTCTGCTCTATACAAATTTGAGTTCTCGCATAGATGTAATTTGGGTAAGGGGCAGGTATGTAAACTAAACGGTGTTTCGCTGTGGGTGCGCGACTAGCAGTAACGCAATAGGTGCTTGACAATGGCCGTAAGCAACAGGTGCAGAGGAACATCGATCTGTCCATCCCCGAAGCAATGGAAGTACCGGCATGCCGTGCCAAGTACCCGGGAACCCGGCCGCTTCCTGTCGCAGCCGCCACAAATTGTACTCCACCAGCGGGACGCCGGTGCCCTCAAGGGGCGTGCCCCTACGAGGCTTCTTCGTGAGCGAGTAGGAGTGCAGGGCGGGGGGGGTGGATGGTCCAGTTCGGTGGCCACGCATGCGGCGTCGCAAGCGCGCATCTTTGATGTGCGCCGCGGGCACGCATTGCTTAACAGGTCTTCGGCTCATATGCGTGGATGCACGTGTCAACGTCACGATATGACAGCCTCAGCAACGCAACAGCAAGCGAACGGAAGTCACGGAACCAACTCATCCGCGACGTCATCCGCGTCTTGTTACTCCACCAAGGTTCATCAGCGACTTGGCGCTCAGCGGCTCGGCGACTCAGCGATTTAGCGAGGACTCGGGAACACGGCGGCTCGGCGACATGTGCGCGACTGCGTTTCGACTATACAGATCTCCCGCGTGTCCCTCATCGCTCTCGTTGTACCTGCCGCGTGTGTTGTAAGCGGCGTCTATGAATATGGCCGCGGTATGGCCACCCAGCAGCCCTTGCGCCTTTTGTGCGCAGGTGCACGTGGCCTCCGTGGCCTCCTTGGCCTGGCATCCTGTTTGACCGCATCTGCGCGCTCACCCAGGCTCGCCATGCGTTGCATCCTGTCCTGTTATGCTGCAGTTACAAGCTGCATGCGGTATTACCGATGACAGGTTTCGAAGTGGGTCGAACGCAAAGCCGGTCAGTGCGAGCAGTGTGCCCCGGGACATGCGCTCCGGTGCCCCTTGATGCGCATGCCTATGGGAGACTCCCCTGCGCATACCCGTATCGCATTATGCCAATCAGCGACCTAAGGCATGCCCCATCATTGCAGAGCAAAGCGTGCCCAGACAAGTCACCGGGCTGCTCAGTACTGCGGTTGTCTCAGATTCGGTACCCTCCATTGACTTCCACGCTGGTTCATTAGTAAAAGGGCAAAGCATGCCCAGACAGCATCAGCGTGTTGTGATGGCCGCGGTGGCATACGCACGACCCACCTGACCCCACGAGAACTACCAATGCAGGGAAGCGTATGCGGCAATTACACCGGCACCATGCCACCGCAGAATCCCTGTAGTACGTTGCGCCGGTATGCTTTACACTTGCGGCTAGCCCTGCGCGCGCGGGAGCTTGCCCTTGGCCGTTCCCAGCAGGAGGTTCCTCCTGGTTCCCAGCACAATCATCTCCATTATTCAGGCAGGCAGTGCCCTGAAGTGCGCGCCGCTGCTGCCATGCTGCCCAGAGAGGTGTGGCAGAGTACACCCACGCCCAACACCGCCCAACGCGCGGCATCCTGTCTCGGTTGCACACTGTCTCGGTTGCACAATAGCAAACCACTGTTTCACAACTGAGGATAGCGCAACCTGCCCGTCTGCCGTACAGCACCCACATAAAAGCAACGAGACACCAAAAATGCGATCAAGCCGGCCTCCTGCAGGCCGCCGCCGCCTTGGCCGCTTGGCCGGGTGACTCCCATGCAAGCCTCCCTAACCCATGGAGACTGCCCTGTCCCTCACCGCACACTCGACGCGCCACTCTGCCCTGGGCATGCTGTGCCGCGTGTGGGGGTCTGTTCTACCTGACACTGGAACACACCCATACCGGTTTACGCGCCAAAGCCCAGACCGATCCCTTTCCCGCTTCCCGGCGTTGGCACTACCGGACACACGCGCTGTCATTTCCTGGTTTCCTCCTGTGCTCCCTCACTCTCCGCTGCCCCGCTGCCTGCTCAGCCACTCTTCGAAACGACGCCATCCCCGCCCATGCGCCGCCGACCGCGCGTCAGCCGGGCCCGCCTCACGCGCCTTGTCAACCACCCGCCGCGTGGCGCGAGGCCCGACCCCACCCCGGCCGCGAGCCGCCACCCGACCCCGGCCGCGAGCCGACCCCGGCCGCGGCCTGACGTGCATTCACGTGGCTCACACAAGTCCTTAGCATTATAAGCCTTCACTTGTCGGTGCCGGCCTTGGGCCCGGGGCCAGGGTACTTGGGGTCCGAGATCGAAATGTAGCGGGGCTCCCGCATGCTGCGTGGGCACGTAGGTCAAGAGGCGGGAGTGTTGAGGGTGGGGGCTTGGCACGCCCCGCTCGAGGCGGATGGTGCCCGTCTAAAAAGACCTGGGTGCAGCTAGCTCGCAAAGGGTGTGTGTGTGGGTTGGGGGGAGACGAGGGGCAAAGGGCCAGGCTTTGGTCAACATGCCCAACACGATTGCAGCCGCGTGCGGACGCGTCATGCTTGCCCTTGTGTGGGGCCGACCACGCACGTCGCCCTGCCCAGCCCAGACGTCAGATTCCTCCAAGTGACATGGAACTGGCGTAGCTATGCATACTTCGCGTAAAGGAGTGTTCGTGGCATTGGCGTGGCACGTCAAAAGCTTGTGCATACGAGTGTTCTCAGCCCACCTGTGCGTCCGGGGGTTGACGACGTAGCCCTGCTGCGCCATGTCGTCAGCCATGCGGTAGCTCACCTAGCGGGCGGGCGAGCGGGCGGGCCTGTGTAGGAACCAATGGTGCCAGAGACGAGTGTTCGTGCTTGAACGGGGTTACGCCGAGGCTCCCGGGGGGACAGCCGGGCCGGGCATGGCGGGCGGCTAGGAACACGGGCGCGCAGACGCGTCGTCCACAGCAAGGACGGGACGATCGTTGCTGTGCGCATCGTTCGTGGCTGCTGGCACGCTGCTAGGAAAGAAAATTACATGCCTTGGACCCATGCTGATTGGGCTGCTAGCCTCACCGCTACGCGCTGCCCAAGTGACCGCGCCGCACCTGCCGGTTGTCGTCAGCCTTCTTGCCAGAGATGGACGAAAAGTCAATCTTGGGCTGGCTCTTGCCCTGGGCTTGGGCCGGAGCCTTGGCCTTCTCCTCGCCGACTTGCGCCTGCGGGGTTGGCAGCAGCGAGGGGCATCAGGGCAAGGGGAAGAGACTGGGTGCAGGCAAAAGAGGTGCAGGCAGTAGGGGTGCAGGCAGTGCGGGGCTGTGGACTGTGGTGCCCGAGGAGGTGTCGGCGACGTGGCTGCACGCACCCAGCACTGCACGGCAGGCGGGCGACCCGAAAGCGCCGTGGTACATTGTGGTGGATATTACCGTAACACGCGACGGTGGCAAGACACGTCGCGGGAGCAGTATTGGGGGATGTGCTGGCGTGGGGGCACGCGCGACGAATGTGGCACGACCGGGTGACAGGGGAGGCCGGCAAGGCAGCGTGCGACAAGCGACGCGGCATTGCGCGCCGCAGCCGGGGGCAAAGAGCTGGCGCGTTCAATCAGCGCACCTGAGCGGAGGCCGGTGTCCCTGGGACGTCGCTGGCGGGCTTGGGGTCGACGAAGTAGACTGCGGTGGGGGCAAGCCGAGAGGCGGGGGCCGTGGAAGGCAGCTGAGTGGCTCTCAGGCTGAGTCACGGGGCTTGACCGCGGGCATTGGACAAAGATCCGCAGGGAACGGACGGACGAGGTGTGAACGAGCGGTCGGCGCGCCTACCTGGCTCAGAGGCGCTGAAGCTAATGTTGTACAGAGGATCGCGCATGGAAGAGCCGGGAGGCGTGTAGACGTACGTGGGCTCCGCGATAGACGAGGGTCGCTTGGGCGGGGGCGTGGTGGTCTGTGCCGCGTAGGTGCGCGCTGTCGGTAGGAACCGAGGTTGGACGTGGAGAAGAGGTCAGCATGCGCGGTCGTCCGTCGCGGCGCCGACGCGACATGTGCGCAGCTCCGCATTGCGCACAGATAATTCCTGATGATTCGATCGAGGCCATCGTGCTGGACGCTGCGCTGAACGCAATTTGTTGCCGACAGCTCAGCGCCATCGCATAACCGCCGGGAACCGCCGGGACCGTATGACCGCGCTGCGGAACTCACCGGACATGGCGCCTGCGGATATCGCACCGGTTGCCTGGGCTGCGAGCAGCATCAGAGGCCGACCGACCATTGCGGCAGCCGAGGAGAGCGCCATGGCAATTGCAAGACAACCGAGTGCGCGCGGGACAGGCAGGGCTTCAAGTATAGACTTTTGGCTTGTGCTTGTGTGCGCGGATTTGATGGATAGGGCTGCAAATGCTTGGGTGTGTACTTATCCTATGGGCAGTTAGCCATGCCAGCTGACGAGGCCCACCGTCAGCCGATGTGCTCTACCGACCCCCCTTTTCCCCCTCTCCTGGTCTCGGCCTTCTTAAACGCAATTATTGTATGTGGCACCTTGTGAATGCACTGCGCTTACAGCCAACATGCCAGCAAAGAAGCGGGGTTTCCTTCTTACTCACCAGCCCTCCCAGGCTGCCGCCGCCACAGCAGGGACAGCGCCTCTCGGTATGTCCTGCGTGCCCCCCCCATCAGTGTGCCACCAACTAAAATCCAATTCAACCTCGGCAGCCCCCCACCCCCACTCCCACATCACATGGTCCAGCCCATCGCGCTAAGCCGCAGCACCGTTGATGCACTCGCGTCGACGCCAAGCCCCCTCGCCCCTCCAGGGTGTAGGCTCCCTCGGCCAGCACCACAACGCCCCTCGACAGTTTTGCAGCAACGACGCAGAACCACAGTTCACGCTTTGTCGGTTTGTCGGGGTCTGGCCAAAGCCGCGTGCGCTCAGCACCTGACGTGCACGTGCACTTTTATGCGGAGTGCTCGGCGCCGCATCCCAGGGGGCGCGCACGCAGAGTCTCGTTCGTAAGTAGAATTAGGGATCAGGAGAGCGAGGAACACGCAGTGCGGTGCCCCCCCCCCCCCGAGCGCTGCGAGCGTTCGGCAGTCCTTCGCCGCAGCAGGCGCCTCGCCCAGCGCCGTGCTGCGCCTTGCAGCATGGCGGGAACGAATCCCCGGGGGGAGCGGGGGACGGAGCCTGCATCCCGCGTCGGACGCCTCAGGGAGCCAGCAGCACCCCCGCCCGGCCCGCCACCGCTGCGCTACCGGTATGTGCGCCAGCGTGCGCCGCCCGCCGTCGTCGCCACCGCCACACAGGCTGCCAGCGCGCTCCCAGCACCAACGGAAGCTGGCACCCGCGCGTGCGTCATCCATCGATTATAGAAAGAGAGTCAGGAGAGGGAGGGCGTTGCCAGCCCGCCCGGTCAAAGCAGGCGGGCGCGCGGGGCTCGCCGAGAGCACCTGTGCGAAAGTCCTTGGCCGCGCCGACATGTGAGCCGCGGCGTTATCCGCGCGCCGCGTACAGCGGCGCGCGCCTCCCGCAGCGTGCGCGAGAGCTATTAGTCACCCAGTGCCGACTCGTCCAGTCATTGGCGCCGTCGCGCGTATAAGCAGTGATGCACAGAAATACAAATACTTCAAGCCGCTGTTGTCGCGCTGCGTCCATCCGTCCATCCGTCGAGGTCAAGCCTGCCGGCTGTCTCGAACCGCCATGCAGCATATACATGCTCATCAGGTGGTCCATGGCATCGTGGCGATATCCCGGATGCCGGTGGCTGTCGCCCATGCGCGCTAGTTCATGCGTTGCACTGCCGCCGGGACAGCCCAGCCAGCCCCCCAGCTGCGCCGCTGCCGCTGCCGCATGCTGCTCGGCGGGGCCGCCAGGCAGCGCCCCAACGACAGCTCCCTGCGGCAGCCTGCGGCCAGCACCTCGGGCTGGCGGCAGCGGCGCCCATCCTCGTCTGCGGCTCAGCGCTGCGGCGCCCTCAGCAGCCCCCGGCGGCGCCGCGGCCTGCTTTGGAGCTGCGGCAGCTGTGCCGCCGCGCTGCGCCAGTCCGATCTGCTAGCGGGCGAGCGGGCTGCTGCTGCGAGCCGGCGGCCCCACGCCGAGCTCACAGCGGCGCGCCCACGGGGTCGTCATGCGCGTCCCGCAGCGGCGTCAAGTGGAACTTGTCCTGCAAGGCCGCGAAGGCGCTGTCCGGCAGCACCAGCGAGGCGCGGCGCGGGGAGCCGGGCAGCGAGCGCTCGACAGCCATAGTCTGCGGAGGGCAGGGCGGCCATCGCATGTGTTTCGATAAAGAGTCGATAGAGCGTATCAAGCTGAATCGTGGAGGCATGGGTGGAATTGATGATAAGATATGAGGGTAGTTGGGGGGCAGGAGAGGCGCCGGCAGCGGGGCTCGGTGGCGCGCGGGGGAGGCACGAGAGGGGGCGCGTGGTTGCGCCTTCGCGGGGGGCGCTGTGCGGGCCACCAGGGCCATGGCCTGGGCTGTTAGGATGGTCAGGAGGACGTGGGGATGAAGCTGGCGTAGGCCAGGCGCTGCTTGGAGGCCAGGCGCCAGCCAGGCCCCTGCGGGGGCCCTGCATGCCTCGCCGGGCGCCGCGCGTGCAGCGAGCAGGAGCCTAGGCAGGCGGGGCGGCGCGGGCATGCCGCGCCGCGCGCCTCACGCCGTCCAGTGGGCATCATGCGGCGCACAAGCCCCTGCCCTCGCGGCCACACCTTCTCCACGAGCGGCGCTGCGTCCCGCCAAACCTGCCAAGAGCGCCCACACCAACACGCCCGTCCTCTGGTCCCACGCTAACCTCGGGACCCCGGACTAAGACACGAGCCATGGCCGCACCTTCTCCACGAGCGGCGACAGCAGCAGCTCCGGGCCCAGCGCCGGCCCCCGTCGCGCCGACCCCGGCCGCGGCCCCGAGCTGACGCCCGACGGCATCGTCTGCCGCCGCCCGCCCGTCGCTATCTCCTCGCCGCCGCCGCCGCCAAGCTCGCCGCTGCCCGCCGCCGCCAGGTCGCCACCGTTGCCATATACCTGCCGCCGGCTGGGGCTGTCGGCGGATAAGAGCCGCCGCGACTCACGGCCGGGGCTATCGGCGGTAAGCTGCTGCGGCTCCACAAGCCGCCGCGACCCCCGCCCCGGGCTGTCGGCTGAGAACAACCGCCGCGAGTCGCGGCCGGGGCTGGGGGCGGCGCCGCTGGTCGAGACTGTGAAGCCGGCGTGCGTGAGCGCGGGAGGCCGGCGGGCGCCCGGTGAGGCGGGGCGGGAGCCGGTGCCGCCGTCGAGCGTGGCGCCGAAGCGGCTGCTGCGGCGGCCCGGCTCGCCGTAGAAGCGCTGCATCTCGCGCGGGTCGAGGCTCTTGTGAGAGCGCAGGTCCTGCGGCTGCATGGGGCGAAGGGGCGGGCGGCAGGGGTGCGCGAAGAGTGGGGGTGCGGGTGGGCAAGGCTGGCAACCACCCACTCGACAGGCGTGGCGAACAGCCCCGGACTCCCTCAAGCTCCGGCGCACAGCCTTGGACGTGGTGCCAACAAAGACCAAGAGGAACGGAACCACGGGCCCACGTGCGCAGCCACCCTGGCCCTAGGGGCTGCGCCCGCCCCGGCGCCGATGGCCCCGGCGTCCGGTCCCCGACCTCAGCCCCGGCGCTCAGCCCGCAACCCATGGCCGCCCAGAAGGTCCTGCGCCCCCAGCCGCTTGGCGCCCCTTCCAAGACGCACGTCATCGAGATGGAAGGCCGGATTGGAGGACATCGTCACCGCCTCGCCCTTTTCGCTGACGCCTTTGCCGCCGCCTGCTCTTTCGCCGGATTCGGACTTAGGCCCCGACAAGCTGGCCCACACCATCTGCCGCCAGCCCTTGCGCTCCGACGCCAAGGCGCCGCTGACGCGCGGCGACAACGTGCCCGAGACGCCGCCGGCTATGACAATGGCGCCGCCGCCGGACGGCGACGTCGGCTTGGACACCGACGTCACGGCCGCCGTCGCAACGCCGCCGTGCGCAATGGCGTCCAGGCTATGGCCGTCGTGCGAGAAGGGACCCAGGCCCATGGCGTCAATGTCGTCGCTGCTGTCCTCGGCGGCGCTGCCGATGCGCGAGACCTCCGTGTTGGACGCGCCGACGTCGATCGCGGAATGCACGGACGTGCGACCGCGCATCCGTGCCGCGGAGCCGCCGCCGCCGCCGCCGCCGTCGGCCTCGCCGCCGCCCGAGGGCGTCGGGTCCACCAGCCGCAACCGGTTGCTGCTTTCCTCCAACCCGGTCACCGTGCGGCTGCGCATCCCCGGCGACGCCGCCCCCGGCGACTCGCCGGCCACGGTGCGGCCCAGCCGGCTGGGCCGGAAGCGCGAGGAATGGCCCGAGATGAGCACGGCTGGGCCCATGCCCGAACCGCGCCGCTGCGCCATCGCCTGCGCTGCGTTGGCCGGCGCAGGGCCAGGGCTCGGCGGCGCGTCGCCGCCGCCGCTACCGCCGGGTGCCATGCCGCTAGAGGACTCACGCGGTGCGGCCCAGCTGTCGGACCGCGGTAGGGCGCCGCCGCCGCCGCCGCCCACGCCCGATATCTGCCGGTCCAAGACGTGCGAAGCGCTCGCAGTGCGCCGGTCAACCTCGTTGCCGCGGACGCGGTTCAGAGCGCCGCTGGCTACGCCGCCGCCGGAGCCGCGTGAGCCGCTGCCGCGGCCGTCGGCCGCAGCCTCCATAGCACGCCGGATGGCCTCCGTCGCATCTTCGCTGATTTCCGGCCGCCGGCCGTTCATCGAGACTGCGTGCGAGATGCCGTTGAGGCCGCGGCGCGCGCTGCTCGGGCGGTCCGGCCCGCCGCCGCCGGGCTGCTTGGCCGCCGCCGCCGCCGCGGCGGCGCCGTGCCAGGGCGCGGCGCCGTCTAGGGACCCGTTGGGGCCGCTGGGCGGTCCTGCCCCTGGCTCGCACGGCGCGCCGGTTTCAGGGTCCGTCTGCAGGTAGCTGGCGCGTCGCGCCTTCTGCGGAGCGATTGCGGCGTGGCGGGGTGAGGCCGGGCGGGGTGGTCAAGGCGCGTGGTGGTTGGCGCCAGATCACACAGGGTGCGGTATGCGGCGGCCGACCGCCCGCGGCGCAGGGGCTGTGGGCCAGGCGGCTGCGAAGGGCCGGGCCGGGGGCGGGGCCTCGCACCTGGTGTCGTTTCTTCTTCTCCTTCTCCGTCGTGCGGAGCAGGTAGATGAGGATGATGACCCTGTGGTGGGCGGCCAACATCGGCACGAGCGGGCAGTGGCGTCAGGCCCAGCGGGCAGGAGGCTGCGAGCCGCAGGGCGCAGCAGCGGCCGAGGCTTGAATGTCCAGTCTCCTACCCATATGCAGCAGACGGTGAGGAGGCCGCCGACAGCAATGGCCAACGGTGACAACCCAGTCAACAACCCTGAGCCCTGGCGCCCACCTCCCAGGCCATCCCAGCCCCCTTCGCTGAGCCCAGGCGCCAATCTTGGGGACAGTCGCCCGGACCCTATGTTTCAGACCACCCACATGCAGCAGATGATGAGGAGGCCGCCGACGGCGATTGCTGCAACACCGATAATGACCACGCGGTCGGCCCTTGGCGGCGCGGCCTCGGGCGGCGGCGGCGGCGGGGGATCCGGTGGCCGCGGCGGCCGCGTTGGCGGCCGCCGGTTTATGATGAATGGAGGTGGTCGTGGCGGGGGTGGTGGGGGTCGTGGTGGCGGTGGTAACCGCGGTGGTATCGGCGGAGGCGGGGGCGGAGGCGGAGGCGCGTCAGCCATAGTCGCCGCCGCGAAGAGTCGCGGCGGGCCCCTTGCTGTAAGGTGCTCAAGTTGACGTTAGTATGGAGGGGCTGAGTGGGACGGCCAGCGTGTCTGCTGGTCCTCCTGCCGAAGGGGTGAGGAGCGCCGTGGCCTCACATGCCGTGGGTGCCGCGCTGCGAGATGTGTATGCCCACGTCGCCGCGCGGTACGTCCCGCTGAGTAATCAAGACGCCAGGCTGTCGATAAGGATTTGGCAGACGCAGCGACAGCGCTGCTCGGGCTATGCAACGCTGGACTGTCCTCGGGGCCGAGCTGCGACTACGAGCATCGAAGCCATCCGCTTAAGAGTACGTTTGCTGCCAATGTGTTGACCTCGGCGTACGCCTCGACGACGAAATTGGGCCCTGCGCTGTGCGGTTCGCGAGAAACCTAGTCGCGGAGGCCTGAGCTTCAAAGTGGTGTACTCACGGACGCGCTATATGCGGCGAGCCGCGAAGACCTTGGGAGAGCTCAGGCTCAGAACCTTTTGCCCCTTAGGCTGGGTGGCGCTGTGAAGCTGCGTACGCTGCAGAGCTGCTCGTAGAATGTATCGTGAACGTAGTTTGTCGCGGTGATAGTCAGGTGGTAAGTGTAAGGCTCGGGCGAGGTTGCAAGCCTTGCAAGGTCGAAAGACACGGTGGGCTCGTGCTTAAAGCTGTAACGAGCCACATGGAAGTGGGAACCGCAACAGTGTTACACGCGACGTGGCCCGGCGTGTGGCCCCGCGGTCTCTTGCATCGTCCCCGCCCCCTCCCCAAGGCCCCCCCAGACATTGACCACGGCATGGCGGCGACAAGGCGCCTCAGGCCGGCACGACACACGATTTTGGAAGGCTGGGCGCCAAGGGGTCGCTGGCTCGCTGCTGTAGATGTGCACGACGCATGTTGTGAACATGTCCGGTGTCCTCTCGTTACAGCCCTGCACACTGGCAACTCTCATCACCAGGGGACGGGCCCGTCCGTGCTGTGGGCCGCGTAGGTTGCGGCAGGTTCACGGACCTACGGTGCTCGTCAACGCGTCGTCCTGGCGTCGTCAAAGTCTGGACTCGCGGCCTTCTCCGCAACAACTTTGACTCGAAGAAGAAGAAGAAGAAGAAACTCGTTTGCTTCGTTCGCACTATTTACTCTCACGCGTGGGGCTCCGCCGGCGGTGAGCGAGGTTGTCTGCGTCACAATCTCGCGCGCGGAGCTCGCGCCCAGCATGCCGTCACGTTCCCTCCGCCCTTCCCTCGCCCACACACCCACGCTTCCTTGCATTTCTAAGCTACATGCTACGAGCCTAGACACACAAGCCTGGCAGCGTGGTTCTGCTTCTGCTGCGGATGCCTTCCGTACCGGTTGAGAGTACGGCGTGACACTAACAGTCCGGGGCGGCAGCTGCCCCACTCTTCGCGCCTGGTCTGACTAGTTGTGCGGGTGCCTGTGGTGCTTGCTGGCGGTTTGGATGTAGGGTGCTGCTTTCGGCCCTATGGGGTCTCGCGTTGAGTGCCGAAGTCCGGCTCCCAAGTCCGGCCCGTTCTGGTCCTGAGTGATCCCAGTGACTCGCTGTGACGGCTGGGACGGAGGTCAGCCTGTGCGCGCTGCGCGGCTGGCTCGTGAGCGCGTCTCCTTGTGGGGGCGGCGTGCGTGGGGCTGGGGCTCGTCGCCGCATGGGGGGTGCCGCGGGTGGTCGTGCGCTTAGGGGCCAAGGAAGCTCTGCCTCCCGTTGCGGCCCCTTGCGCATCTGTAATTTCCCTTTCCCTAACAGGCAACAGCCTGCGCCAACAGAACATCGGGGCTTACATCCGTTTTCGGCGCGCGGCCACCGCCCTTGTGGCCCTCTCCACACGCACCAGATAAGTTGGGACCTGCCCCAGTCCCTTTGCTGGCGCATCTGCCTGACAGACAAGGTGGCCCCATGCGGAATGGGGAAAAGGGCGAACCCCCCACCTCGTGGCCATCTAGGCCTGCAAACGACCCGGAACGAGGTTGTGAGGGCCTGGATTTCAAGCTGTAAATTGTGCGGCTCGAGAGTGGCACTGTATGGTAGAAGTAGCCTGACCGAAAACAGATACGGGGCGGGGCGACACCAAGACGCAGCAAGACGCACAAAGGCGCCTGGCTCCTCGCCCACCGCATCCTGCCCCACGGATTGCCTGAACCCCTCACGCCCAAGTCGGAGAGTCGGGTGTAACCCTGTTCATTCAAGCTCCAACAGAAAAAAGGCTTCCCCTAAGTTTTCCATAAACAAAAATGCCCAACACAATGGACCCACGTTATCCGGCGCAATACTGACGACGCCTGTTGTGCGCACTCAGTCTCCCTGGCTTCTGGCTGCCGCGCCGTGATGCGGTCCAGCCCTAGCATTGTCGAGAAGATGTCGATAGCAGTTCTTCTGTTATTAAGAGCAGGGGATCTTCTGCTATAAAGCGGCCCAGTCGAGCGACCCGCATGTTTTGTTATGGGCAGTTGCGACAGGCATACCCGGCCCAGATTGAAGAGTGAGGCTTGAGGCAAGTGCTAACAAACATAATGTGTGCGGGGAGC